>JAGKTI010006112.1:0-20269 GCA_018397915.1 Birgus latro | reverse complement strand
TTGGGTGATCCTCAAAGCCAGCACAAAATTGATGTTGCGTGAATTTTGTAAGTACAAAATTTCATTTAATTCTGTGCTTAAGGAATGATATATTGGCGTTATTGAGGTGCCTCAGAATAATGAATCGCCCTTTATATACAGTATATATATCGTCATCGTCATCAGCCATTGAGGTCCACTGCAGGACCGGCCTATCCCTACTGAAGCAGTGACGATACAAGCCATGTATCTCTACCCAGTGGCTTAGGCTGTCTGGTAGAGACTGTATGTAGGGTGGGAAGTGCTTGTGAGTGTAATTGTTGTGTTGTAGTGGCTATTTGGATGTGTGTATAGTCTGTGAACTAAGTGTAATCGGCCCACGTTAAGATGATTGGGTGCAAGCATACTAGTATGGGACACTGGTTCAACCACAGAACCCCTTGTGTCCGTCAAAGTGGACAGTAGCTTGGTGAACGCTTCCCAAAGTTTTTACAACCTTGGCGGGAGGCGAACCCACGCCCACAAGCATGCGAGACGCACACTTTGCCACTGTACTACAGAGGTGTCAGGGGGGAAATGAAAAATGTAGCTATGAATGCTAGGAATAACTATCGAGTCGATTATCACAAGAGAATCGACTCGTGAAATCAAGTGGCGATTTCACTTTTATGCTGGCTTACTTTGCCAATTCTCTAGAGTCGAGAATTTATAAACTTTCTCAACAGTACACAGCAGAGACTAAACGCTCAAGAAGGCTGTATTACTGTACTGTTGGCCTCTGAGAAAGATAGTTTCTCCCCTTAACATTAAAATAATAATAATAATAATAATAAACAGGATCTTGGCTGAGCCAAACTCCTAGCTGGCCCAGCGGATTTAAGAATTAATACCAAGAGCTGGCCTAAGTACCAGTCGTGATTAATATAAGGAGTTGTACTAACTCGGAGTAGCAAAAGTGTACTAAATATGTGGGGAAATCAAACATGACTGTTACATTTAACAAAGCTCAAGAAAACGAACTGGAAATTTATTAATTACAAGAAAATAAATTTACGTTACATGAATCAATTCAAAATCAAAGAAAGGGAAATGCACTCACTCAAGCACTCAAACAAATAACTAAATAAAGCACTGAGCTAAGTAACCTTAGTCTAGGAAAAACAAAAGAAATACTAATCAGTAAAGATGAGACCGACGCTGCTCTAGTTGATCACCAAGTTGGTGGAAGATTCGGGAAAACGCCGATACTGCAGGATGTTCAGATCTATCCGCATTGGGTATAGCAAACACTCTCTTCGTGACTGCTAAAGGACGATTGACTCGATGCTTGATCTAAACAGAGGCATCGTGTGAAAAGGGCGTGGCCACCTAACGGCTAGGGAGGCAGAAACAACAACTCAGAAATTATCGCTCAGAAGAATGCACTGTCTGTACATAAAGACAGTCACTCGTGAAAGAATGACAAAAGTTTTAAAAATCTGACGCAAATACAAGTACACGAGTGGGCAGTTGAGAGAATGGCGAATTCTCATGGTCTTCAGAACTATTCATTATTCCTACAAATCACTCAATGTCACGATTTACAATACATAATTTCACGATGTAGAAAATTCGTGACATTACGCCCCTGGAAAATCAAATTTTTCCTTGGAAAAATTTAACTATATATATATATATATATATATGTACACAGCATATACAGTATGTATATATACACCCTAGCTCAGTCACACAAAATTCACACTGTGGTGTGTGTACTATCCTGCTACAGGAGAAAAGCACTGTCACCTATGAACGTAAAAACCTTGGAGCGGATTCTGAAAGGTGTCTGAGTTACGAGAAAATCTGTGAGAGCTTTTACGATGTGCATACGAGGTTTTGATAAGTGCTATTCTGGAGAGTGTTGTACGACAATCTTAAGACATAACACCAGCAAACCGGAGTCTGCCCCAGTGCAGGTGTTGGCCAATCAAGGAGCGGAAGGTTTCTCGATTTAAACTCGAGAAACCAATCACAGTACACCAGACTATGACGTCATAGTGGTAGCAAACGATGTTTCCATACCGCCAGTAGATTAATTTCCACTATGGTATTGAAGCAGTGGAGGACCACCAAAATATTATGTAGCTATAGAAGAAGGGCAGTGAACTTCTCAGTGGAAGAAATAAATGCGCTGATTCATAATTTTTTCGACATAGTGTCATGTAGGCTATCACCGTATTTTAGATGAGTTTCATATTTACATTGGCTTGTTTAATCGAATTTTTGTGAACATATATCAGTAGGCTGTAACTTGTTTGCAGGAAGGCTATATTGGCCGACAATGCTAGCTTTACCACTTATATCGAAGTAGTACTTGCTCTGATACAGTATATTGGCATCGTCTACGATGGTCCGCTGCCACTTGTACTTATTATTTTTTGTAGAATCGCAACAGTTGTATGCACTTAAGGATTAATTGATGCGTGATTTAATTCTAAGGATTTGGGGGATGTTTGAGCTACAACATTTCTAAAAATAGAAGAGTTATAAGGCTTACGATGTACTTAGGGCTACCTCCCACATGGCGGAACTCTAAGAGGAGAATTGACAATGCAGCAGAGGGTTTGTGCTCGTTTTCTAGGGCTCCAGAATATGCCATAAGTGAAAAGTTGCTCTTACGCCTAAAGATGGCGGATTTGCGAGGATTTTTGAGCTTTCAGAATCCGCCCCCTCGTATTTATGTTAAGAGAAGCAAGCTTGAGGGAATAACTCCAAGACGACGGTGAAAAATCCTGTACTCAGGTCAGACTGAGCAAAAGTTCGCTACATTTACACTGACAACTAATTGTTATGTAGCGTGGTGTATGTGATACATAGTGTAGGTGTAACAGTTGTAGTGTAACTGTACCTACGTATATAGCAATAATGATCCAAATTAATGCAATAAAAAAGGCGATGAGGGCAGAGGAGAAGAGGTGGCAGCATGCAGCAGAGACAATCAATGGACCTGGACATCAAAACTGCTTCACCCACCAACTGTACCTGTGGAATGAGTCAAGGTGGAGCATCAATAGTGTCAATGTGACAATTTGTATTAAATTACAATTACCATCCACCCAGCAGTCAATCCATATACAACAGAAAGTACACTTTAGCTGAAAATCAATTGACAGCAAGTTTTGTACATTTGAGGTCGCCATTATTTTCTTAATACTTGCCCTTTATAACCTATACTTATGGCTAGTAAAGGGCTCATCGTCGGTGTCCACTGTCCATGGTTGGGACTGCCGCAACTGCCCGTTTGTCCTCGGTGTCTTCGGTTGAGATCGCCGTGACTGCTTGCTTATAACTACACACTTATACTTACTGCTAACAAAGGGCTCGTTGTCGGTGTCCGCGGTTGGGATCACCGCGACTGCCCGTTCGTCATTGGTGTCCACAGTTGGGATCACCGTGACTGCGGACTTATAACTAATAAAGGTAAGTCGAGAATCCCTATGCAAACTTGGGCAGGTCACGTTTTAACACCCTGCGTGGGTGTGAACACTCATGTGGATTTTGTGTATTCTTCACGAGTCCTCAGTGAGGCCCACAGCTCGAGACACACCACAAGGTAATTCAAACACAGCCTCAGATTGCCTCTGAGGGGGTCTCGAACTTCCTCCTTAACCTATGGTACATACAGTATGTACAAGCCCTACACTTACAACTAATAAGGGCTCGTCATCGGTGTCCACGGTTGGGATCGCCGCGACTGCCCATTCGTCATCGGTGTCCACGGTTGGGATTGCCGTGACTGTGCGCTTATGAGCTACAGTACACATGCATGTACAGACCCTAGACATATTATGTCCTGTTGGGCCAACGGGTGAGACATCAGGTCTGCACCCACATTACCACTGCCCTCTCTCTCACATGACTCAGAGATTATGGGCATGGATTCAAATGGCACAGGAAGGAAATTTTCCTGAATGGTGGTACGTCGACACACATTACAGGAGTGCACAAAACTTTCTATTTCCTGTCCCATTCCTGGCCAGAAAAAGTCAGCACGGATACGGCCTTGGGTTTTCTTTTTGCCCATGTGACCTCCTGACGCTGAACAATGACCTCATTCTAATACTGCTTGGTGGTACTTTGCAGGAACAACAAACTGCAGTCGAACCTTTCCCTAGGGTGTTTGTGAATCACGGTAGAACCGTTCTTGTTTGCGAAGGAACCTGGCTCGTCCAGCCCGTGAATACTTGGTCACTTTACCCTTTTGTTTCTTCCGCACAACAGCTAGTGTCAGGTCAGACTGTTGTTCTTGGACAACATCTTGACTACAAATCAGATCTTGCGGCAATGCAATGGCCACAGGGGCGACACGACTGGGAGCCTCGGTCATGGCTCGTGTTACTGCAGCCGAAGTTTGAGTAGTGACGTCTGCAGTGCAACTAAACTTGGCACCTGGTATGTTACCTATAATGAGGTCAAACATAGGTTCTTGCATGACAGCTGCAACTGTTGAACCTGTGTGAAAGGGAGATGCTACCTGGATACGTGCCTCAGGGAACAATCTCATTGACCCGTCAATAAGCTGAGCTTGGACCTGTCTACCTGTGTATTCTTCAGGACGAACAAGACTCTGCCTGACAGTGCAACCTGAGGAACCATTGTCTCTCAGAACATTAACAGAAACACCTCCCACAAACCCTGGCTGAACAAGGAAGTCTCTGTTACCTGTGGGAGGGCCTGTGGAGGAAGGGGCCAGCCACTGATAAGGCTGCATGGCACGCAACTCTTCAAACGTGACAGGACTATATGCCTGAGGGGTCGTACCCGAACTAGGTGAATGAGGAGTCGTACCTGAACTAGGTGCATGAGGAGTCATACCTGAACTAGGTGCATGAGGAGTCGTACTTGAACTAGGTGCACGAGGAGTCGTACTTGAACTAGGTGCATGAGGAGTCGTACTTACCATCTGGGGAGCAGGAGCACTGACGGCCTGTGGAGGAGAGTTCACCATCTGAGGGGGACTAGTGAAGTGTGAAGGAGGACCTGTGCTGGCGGGGACGGCACCATCGTGCTCCTGTTGGGGAATGAAGGCTGCGTTTGCATCCTGCCTCCGATACACTGGGGCTGGTGCTGAAAAGGTTTGTCCCGGTTGTCGATTGCGTGGCTGATACTGCTGCTGCTTAGGGTACTGCTGCTGGTTAGGGTACTTGTTGTACCTCTTCCAAGCAGGTTGCTGCATATTCTGCCCCTGGTCCTTCTGCGGTTTGTTTGGACCTTGTCCATTATTCTGAGAATGGCCTTGCTACTGGGGTTCAGTCTGCGATTCCTTACCAGATTTAGCAGTATCTTTCTTATTCCATGGCTGTTGCCTATGAGTTTGGTACCTGTATGCAGTAAATAAAGCATCAGCCTTTTCCACAATTTGGTTTGTATCCTTCACTTTGCACATCTTGAGCTGGGCCATAAGCTCGGCAGGCCACGACTTTTTCAGCTGTGTGCGCAGCACAAGGTCGATTATTCCCTCGCATATGCTAGGAGTCTCGTCCTTCTCCATCCATTCGCCTAAGTATGCCGTGAGACGGTCAAAGAACTGAACAGCTGTCTCCTTTTCCTGGAGACGCGCCTTCATGAACTGATTCCTAGCATCATCAACGTAAGACCATACGCTTTGATGAGTGCGGTCTTCATCATCTCATACGTGAGATTATCTCCGCGAATTCTGTGGAGAATGTCGAGGGCAGGGCCCTCAAACAGGCTAAGGAACTGAAGCCGCTTAGCTGCCTCATCCAGATTGTACAGGTTTGCCATGTCTTCAAAACGAGCTATAAATGGCTCGATTTGCTCGCCTTGCTTGTAAGAAGGAAGCTTGAGACGTGGAGTTACTAGAACGAGTGCTGGGAGAGCACTAGTGGAGCTAGGGTCGGCTGCACCCGATGTGCCTGAAGCTAAGGAGTCTCGCTTCAGCTTCAGCATTTCAAGCTCGTATTTATGTTCTCGCTTTCGTTCCTCAAGCTCACGCTTCTTCTCGCGTTCCTCATATTCACGTTTTCTTTCACGTGTCTCGCGCTCGGCACGCTCATGTTCACGATCTTTCTCATGTTTCTCGCACTCATGCTCTTTCTGAAGTTCCTTGCGCTCACGTTCCTAGTATTCACGCTGTTCTTTTTCGTGCTCAGGCCAAATTTTCCGCTCTTCACGGGCGACATTCTCACGTTGCTGCTCGTAATTGCAGCGCTACAGGAGATAATCTCTAATTTCCTGGGGGTTAGTAAGCCCCATATCCTTGGCTTCCTGTAGGTATGTACTGGTTTCCATGATGCTCAGATTGAGACTGAGTGAAGACTGAGACTGATATGCTGGCTGGTGTGCAGCAGTCTACCTAACTAAGAGTGAGTGAGTGATTTCAGTAATAATTTCAAGCTAGGAGTTTATATCCCGGAATGAGGTCGCCAGAAGTCGGGGGGGAAAATGAAAATGTAGCTATGAATGCTAGGAATAACTATCGAGTCGATTATCACGAGAGAATCGACTCGTTAAATCAAGTGGCGATTTCACTTTTATGCTGGCTTACTTCGCCAATTCTCTAGAGTCAAGAATTTATAAACTTTCTCAACAGTACACAGCAGAGACTAAACGCTCAAGAAGGCTGTATTACTGTACTGTTGGCCTCTGAGAAAGTTAGTTTCTCCCCTTAACATTCAAATAATAATAATAATAATAATAATAAACAGGATCTTGGCTGAGCCAAACTCCTAGCTGGCCCAGTGGATTTAAGAATTAATACCAAGAGCTGGCCTAAGTACCAGTCGTGATTAATATAAGGAGTTGTGCTAACTCGGAGTAGCAAAAATGTACTAAATATGTGGGGAATCAAACACGACTGTTACATTTAACAAAGCTTAAGAAAACGAACTGGAAATTTATTAATTACAAGAAAATAAATTTACGTTACATAAATCAATTCAAAATCAAAGAAAGGGAAATGCACTCACTCAAGCACTCAAACAAATAACTAAATAAAGCACTGAGCTAAATAACCTTAGCCTAGAAAAAACAAAAGAAATACTAATCAGTAAAGATGAGACCGCCGCTGCTCTAGTTGATCACCAAGTTGGTGGAAGATTTGGGAAAACGCCGATACTGCAGGATGTTCAAATCTATCCGCATTGGGTATAGCAAAACCCGCTCTTCGTGACTGCTAAAGAACGACTGACTCGATGCTTGATCTGAACAGAAGCATCGTGTGAAAAGGGTGTGGCCACCTAATGGCTAGGGAGGCAGAAACGACAATTCAGAAATTATCGCTCAGAGGAATGCTCTGTCTGTACATAAAGACAGTCACTCGTGAAAGAATGACGAAAGTTTTGAAAATCTGATGCAAATACAAATACGCGAGTGGACGGTTGAAAGAATGGCGAATTCTCACGGACTTCAGAACTATTCATCATTCCTACAAATCGCTCGATGTCATGATTTACAGTACATAATTTCATGACATGGAAAATTTGTGACAAGAGGCTCCATATATATATATAAATAATGCTTCAATATATATAAGATTTATAATATATAATATTTAAATATGTCGTAGGTGGGGACGCCCGCTATCCACCCTCTTAGTGTACTGGTACTGTTTTCTTTGTTTATGGTGGTGCTACATTGAGTGGCAAGCCAAATGTTTTCCTGTAAACCAGAAAAGCATTTACAATGCTGGGTGGCAACCTTATAACCAACCAACTCATGTTCCCTACGTGACAACAAGTGGGTAGGCGAAGGGTTAGTGCCCCTCCCCGGAAAACAATTAACTAAAAATACGAACAAGAAGCCTCGGACCAGGACTGACCAAAAGATGACGACTAAGGACCGAACAAAGGACATGATAGTTCAGATACGGTAGCTACTTGAAATGTAAGGGGTGCAAATGATGAGGTGAAAGAAAAAGAGATTGTCCAGGGGCTTGAGGGTGCAAAAGTGGATGTATATGGATTAACTGAAACTAAATGGTAAGGTAAGAGTGTGAGTGAATGGGAGTAAGGATGGGGTATATGCGTGGCAGTAGGTGAGAATAAGAGGGCAAAAGGAGTGTGTGTCGTTGTAACAGATGGAATGAGAATATAAGAGAGTATGGATCTTTTGGCTCAAGGATTGTGTGGGTAGGATTCTGGACTACAAATGTGTGCGATTGTGTGTGTGTATGCACCAATGCAAGATCGTGCAAGTAGAGTGAGAGAAGAGTTCTGGACAAATGTGGAAGCATGCATGGAAAAGTTTGAAAGGAATGAGAAAGGCGTTTTTAATTGGAGATATGAATGGCAAAGTAGGGAATGAGAAGGTGGATGGAGTAGATGGTGAGTGGGGTGTGCCTGCCGAGATGGAGGAGAATGGCAGTGCTTTAGTGGACATTTGTGCTGGGAGGGGATTGGAGATAGCCAATACCCTCTTCAGGCACAAAATGATCCATAGATATATGTGGCGAGTGATGAGAAGAGTGGGTGGTGAACTGAAGGCAATGATTGATTATGTGTGTGTGTGGATGACAGGATGAGAGGGTGTGTAATGGATGTAAGAGTATATAGAGGTATCATGGTCAAAATGAAATGGAGTAATAGAAGAAGGGAAGGACAGGAGGAAGTAGTGCATACAAGGAGGGTGGAAAAGTTACAAGAGGATGGAGAAAAGGCAGAATATAAGAGGGAAGTGGAGGAGCGATTGGGTAAATATGGATTGGAGCAGATGGGGGATGTGGAAGGTATGTGCAAGATATTCACAGAAGAAATCTGTGCACCATCTGATGTGGTGTGTGGGGTGAAGAGAAGACGAAAGGGGATGCAGGGAACAGCATGGTGGACTGAAAAGGTGAGAGAAGCTGTGGCACAAAAGAAGAGAGCATATAATGAGTGGATGAGAAAAAGGGTCATGGAAGAAGTTGAGAGACAGAAGAGATAGTTATAGGTAGAGAGGAAGAGAGAGGTGAAAAGATTAGTAAGAGAGAGTAAGAAGAGAGTGGATGAGGAATTTGGAAGGAATTTGAGTGTAAAGTGGAGGGAATGTAAGAAAATGTTCTGGAAAGAGGTAAAGAGAGTTAGACAGGGTGCCAAAGAAGTTAGTTGGGGAGTAAAAGAGAAAAATGGTAGATTGCAAGTGGAGAACGTAGAAAAAGTGAGTAGCTCGAGAGAACACTTTAAGGAACTGCTGAACATACAGAATGGCTGGGAGACGGAGGGATATGTGAAGAGAGGAAGAAATCAGTAGGATGGAAGTTGTGGAAGCAATTAAGAAAGTCAAAATGGGGAAAGCCCCAGGAACTGATGGAGTGTGTGGTGAAATGCTTAAGCATGGGGGAGAGATAGTAGTAGAATGGATGTGGAAGATGTGCAGATTGGCCTGGGAGGAAGGTAGAGACCCAGAGGATTGGAAATCAGGTATAAATATTCCCTTGTACAAAGGAAAAAGGGAAAAGAAGTATGTGGTAATAAAAGGGTCATTTGTCTTCTTAGTGTAATAGGAAAAGTATATGGTAGGATACTTATTAACAGAGTTAGGGAAATAACAGAGGAATTAGTTGGAGAAGAAGAGGCAGGTTTTAGGAAGGGAAGAGGTTGTGTAGATCAGATATTCATTCTTAGATCCTTAGTGGAAACGTTTCTAGAGAAGCGAAAGAAGTTGTATGCAGCCTTCATGGATTTGGAGAAAGCATATGACAAGGTGGATAAGCAAGGATTGTGGAAAGTATGAAGAATATATGGAGTAGATGGGAAGTTAATGCCGTGAAGAGTATGTACGAGGGTGCTAAGGGTGCAGTGCATGTGGATGGTGAACTGAGTGAATTTTCCTAGTTGAAGGTTGGATTGAAACAGGGATGTGTTATGTCACCATGGTTGTTCAATCTGTATATGGATAGGGTTATAGAGATACAAGGTAGGGCAGTGGATGCTGGAGCAGCCCTAGTGAGAGAGAGCAGTGTATGGAAACCCCCTGTACTGTTGTTTGCAGATGATACTGTGTTGTTAGTGAAGACAAAGGGGAGCTGCAAGGCTTGGTGGATGAGTTTGGGAGAGTGTGTAAGAAACGGAATCTGTAGGTGAAGGTAAGGAAGAGTAAAGTTATGGTCTTCGAGAGAAGTGAATTCAATGAATGTACAGTGAGGTTGGATGAGGAGGAAATGGAAAATGTGAGTGTGTTTAAGTACTTGGGTAGTGTGATGAGTAAGGATGGAAGCACGGCAGTGAAATGGAGGGGGACAGGGCGACATGGAGGCGATTTGTTTGTGGCCACCCCTTACGGGATTAAGGCGTCTGGCAATAGGTAGATAGATAGAAATATTTTCTATAGATAACATTTAAATCTATTCATCGAAACTCCTTTTCCCAATCTATTTCCAAGCAACAGTATAGGTTGCCTTGGATTCCTCGCTGATGGTACAGTTTCCATAAAAGTCATTTGTGCTGTACTCTGTCGAATGCTTCTTTAGGCCATGGTCATGGTAGTTGCCCTTTTTCTAGTTTAGGCTCTTTTGGTAACCCTCATTACTGTTAACTATGTCATGTACAGTCCTAAATTTGCAACTTAAAACTGCATGGTGGCTTTTGTCAAATGAGTGATACATTAAACTGTCAATAGCATTTTCTTGCCTTGTAAATGTAAGATCTAATACTGATGGATCACCAAGTCCTCTTTTTCTGGTGTTTTCCTTTACATGCTGTGTTAGGAAAAACTCCTGCACAAGATCCAGAGCTTTTGATACCAACAACTTTCATGGCTTCTTACATCTAGAGTATTCCAATTTATATTTGTACTGAAATCTTCAGTTAATATAATTCTTTCATATTTCTCTTCCATTCTATATAGTAATGCTCTGAAACTCTGAATTGTACTTTCTGCAAGGTTTTCATATTCGCCCCTTTCCCAAGTGTTTGTTTTGGGTGGCATGTATAAATCTGCCACATTAATTTCCCTTCAGATGTGTTAATCTCTAGTGCAATCAGTTCTATTTGTGAGGTATTACTAGTTCTATTTCTTTGACTTGTAGAGTTTTCTTTGTAAATATTATAATTCCTCTTCCTTTTCTGAAATTTCTGCCTCTTCTCCATATATAATGGATTCCTCTAAGCTTAGGGTATCGTTTGATATCTTTAGGGTTAATTTTGTTTCAGTTAGGCAGATAATATTGGTTTCTTTTCTTTGGTAGAGTCTTTCATCTTTAATATTTTAGACACCATTCCATCTACATTTGAGTATATCAGCTTAATCATCTTGTTTACATACTTGCCATAGCTTGAGTCTACTACCTTCCATCTTTTAATTCCCTGTTGGTTATATACCACTTTCGTACCTGCAATCCAATTACTTTGTAAAAAAAAAAAAAAACCTTTTCTTCCTGGTTTCTTTCTTTTTGGTGCATCAGGCTCCACTCCACCAACATGTGGTGCTCTGCAGAGATTCTATGTAGGGTGAGAAGTGCTTGTAAGTGTGATTGTTTGTGTTGGAGTGGCTTTGGATGTGTGTGTAGTCTGTGAACTAAAGTGTAATCGGCCCGCGCAAGCCGACTGGGTGCAAGCATACTTTATAGTATGCGATGCTGGTTCAACCACAGCACCCCTTATGTCTGCCAAAGCAGTTCTTGGTCGGAGGAACACTCCCAGAGTTTACCACCCTGGTGGGGTGCGAACCCTCGATCTTCAGTGTACGAAAACGCACACTTTACCACTGTACCACAAGGGCTCTTCCTCTGATGTTTCCTTGTTCTTTGGTTTTGCTTCCTCCCTCTTCTCCTTTAGTATTCCCAATTCCTCTTTAGTTAGGCATTTTTTTTATCCATACTTTTTTTAAATTACTCTTTTTGCATGAGTTTGTTTGCATATTTTAGTACTTCCTTCACAGTGTTCACACTCTTGAAGGTTACTTTCAGGGGCCTTGACTTATTTCTCTCATATTTTCCTAGCCTTTTGTGCTCGTCCATATCTTTATCATAGATGTCCTGTGATACTTCCTTCAATATGTTCATTAAATTTATCATCTCCTTTTTGTCTCACGAAATTTTGGTTCTTATTCTTCATCTATACCAGTGATTACTATAGATTTGTTGATATCTGCTGAATCTGACCAGTTTGGGTTGTTTTAATGATTTCTCTCACTTCTTTTCTAATGCTTTTTTTCTTCGACTCTTGTTTCCAAGTCTTTCCTTACTTTCACCATTTCAGCATAAGTAGTTTGTACTTCATCTTTGCAATTTCTCATCATTTTGTTCACTTTCGTTACCTTCTCTTCAGTATCACTAATCTGGTCCATCAGACTGCTCTCTTGCCTAATTGTCTCTGTATCATTTCCGAACTCCTCCATAATACTCTTCTGGTTGACAACTGTACTCGCCATTTCACTAGTCGTCCTTCTAAGCTAAACTACCTCAACTGACATCTCATCAATTGTTGTATCGTTTATGTTTAAACCTTTACAACTTTTTCATTTTCTTACGTCTGCAAGCATAATTCCTTCTTAATTTCATCTGTTTCACTCTGAAAAGTTTTTTCCAGTTTATTCACTTTCTCTCCTAATTTATTAAATGTTTCAGTTTCAACCAGTTCTGGGTAGAAATCATTATTTTTTTTTAAATCTTTATCCTTTCTCGTAACTCCTTACACATGGTGCTCATCTTGCGGTAATTCTCACTTAGAATGGTAACTTTTACTTACAAGTTTGCATCTCCTTTCTACCCGCGTTGTGATAGACAACACCCAGCTGATGATGCGTAACATCAGCGGATTCTTGCACTAATTGGATGTATTCTATTATATGGACAACACTTTTGTTTATACTTGCTGTACTATATTAGAACATCATTTAATTTAACCTAGTACAGAGCTTGACTCATATAAATATACTATTTAGGTGTGGCCAGTTGCGGCCAAAGGTGGCCAATGCAGAGCGAGTGATGACTTCCATCCTCTCTCTCCCTCTCTGGGAGTGTGTGTGTGTGTGTGTGTGTGTGTGCGTGTGTGTGCGTGCATGTGTGTATGTTAGCACGATAACCTCGCAACTGCTCAAGATATCATCAAAAAATTTTACAAGTGTGCAGTAAGGAAAAAAAAAAAAATCGATCTCGAGTTCGAAATTAATGAAAGTAGGTCAAAGTCTGTGTTTCTGTCACCAAGATAACTTCGCAACTGCTCAAGATATCACTAAATTTTACAGGTGTGTAGTAGGGATGAAAATGAAAATCTCCTACGAGGTCGAAATTGGTGAAAATAGTGCAAGGTCAAGGTCATATGCTGAGCAGCGTTAGATATATATAGACTCGTGGCTGGTGTGATTCCCCCCTTGAGGGGGGGGGCCTCTAGTTGTTGTTGTTGTTATTATTATTATTATTATTATTGTGATGATGATTGTATCGTTGCTGTTGATGTTATTGTTCTTTCCTATTCATCATCCATTACAGTTTTCATCATCATCATCATTGGTGTCATTAGAATAATTAAAAAATTACATTTTTCTGATTCACACATTATGTTACACCACAATGGTACAGGATGGAGTAGGAAATAAAAATAAACATAGGAATGGGATAACATGTTTTACTTCTCCGACCTTGTGCCAATGGTTTTTAGCGTGCCGTCATCCCTACATCTTCATAAATTTTATTAATTTTTTAAATACTTCTTTTACAGATTTAAAAACAAGTTTCTGTGTAAGAAAACTCCAAAGGTTTTGTCTGTTTTTTAATTAAGGCCATAGTAGTGAAGTGATTAATGAGGGCTCTGATGAACCCACTTCATATCGGAAAATCTCTCATGATCTGAATAAACATTTCTGGAGAAAATAACGAGAATGAGCACTGAGACAGTGGGCTACAACACCCACGCTTTGCATGCAGTTCCTCACCGAACTTTTGACCTAATTCTGTACCCTTGACCTTGACTGAATATCACTGTGAAATACTTCATCCTTCCATAACCCTGAACCCCTCCACACAGTTCGGTTCCTTTGGATCATAAGTGTTTAAGTTGGCCCGGCCCTGTGACACTGACCTTTGTTCTATTGTTCTTTAAGCTGAACAGTTTATTTTATGACTGACCCTAAATCGTTCCACCAGATTTAATCCAACTGAATAAGAACTTTTTGAGTTACAGACCAAAAGTTTGACACTGTCCTGTGACATTAAATTTTGACTGATTATGCTCAAATTTGAAACGCTTTACCCTTTGCTCACTGCAACCCCTCTACCAAATTTTGTCTAATATGGATCAAAACTGTGAAAGTTTACCTATTCCGGACATATTACTTTTGACTTTTTTCGATCAGTATCTATCGTGCTTTTGACCCAGTGGAGAATTAAACAATTCTGAAAAAAAAAAAAAAATGGTTTTGCCATTTTAGATCTTTAACATCAACCCTTCTCACTTTCTGCACCCAATGGTCATCCTCCATCCTCTTCTCATGCCCAAACCATCTCAATCTACCCCTCCTCATCACAACACCAGTACACTCCAGTCTTATCTGACCTCAAAACTCTTCCATCGTCAAGCTAGCACCCCCAGGCCTCACATTCAAGGATGCACTGCACATCCACCCAATCATTGTCTTTTCTGTACTTTTGAGTCTGCGAAAATCTACTTCCTTTACTGTCTAGGTCTCACTGCCATACAGCATTACACTCCTAACTCATGCCACATACAAAGATCCTGCAGCACAGAGGGAGAGCCCTCTTAACATCAACAGAGGCAACAGCTCCCTGAACTTCTTCCAACCACTCCTCACTCTAGCCAAAGAGCTAGCTCCAGCCCCACCTCCAGCACACAGCATGTCTCCTAAGTAACAAAACTCTTCCATACATTCGATAGACTCACCAGCAAGATCAGTCCTTTCACGCCTAACAATCTCCACACGCTCTCCCCGACACACTGCACACATGAAGCTAGCATTATCACACAGTCTACCTCTAATACCACAACATTTCTTGCATCCACTTAACACAAATGCTACACAAAATAGAATTACTTCCCATGCTGCTGTGATACATTGCACATGGCCACTCTTCCACTTCTTTGAAAGAACTGCCACCAACCCTAGATACCACCACCTTTGTTTTATCTGTATTTGCTCTCAAGCCCTTGTGCCCCATACAATCTCTACACTTCCTAAATATTTCGTGTGCCTCCCTTTCATTCTCTGTAGTCAGCACCAAATCATCGGCATACAACATTTCCCACGAAAGTCCATTTTTAAAATCACATGAGAGGGCTTCAAGTACCATGATAAACAACAAGGGCCTTAAGACTGACCAATGATGCAAACCAACATTCACGGAAATCTCATTTTTCTCCATTCATTCTCACATGGATTTGAGCACTCACATACATAGCCATAACCACTCTAACCAGCCACTCCTCGGTCCCAAGCTATCTCATTGTCCACTTCACCACCTCTCTTGGGACTCAGTCAAAGTACTTCTCTAAATCAACAAAAGTAAAGTACAGATCCCTTTTCTTTCCTATTTATTTTTTCTGAAGTTGTCGAACCATGAATATGGCATCACTGGTCCCTTTGCCTGGCATAAACCCAAACTGCATCTCATAATATTCACTCGTTCTCTGATCATACCGTCTGGAACTCTCTCCATTACCTTCACCATCTGGTCAAAAAGTTTTATGCCTCTATAATTTCCCCCTTCCTGGGCATCACACTTCGCCTTGTACACAAGTAACCCCACTCCTTTATATCCAGAGGCCTTCAGCATTTCAGTAGTCAACCCAGACACACCTGCTGCCTTCCCCACCTGCATCCTGCCTATTGCCCTGCTCACAGTAGCAGCGTCAATCAAAGGTCAAGGACCAAACAATGCATCTGCTGACTCCAAACCTTCCTTGTTCCAGTCAAACTCCTCATTTGGTAACCAGTTATAGTGCTCTCTCCAGGCGTCTTTAATATCCTTACTGTTCACCAGTACCTTTCCTGCATCATCTTTTACACACTGTTCAGTTATTATATCCCTGTTTTCCCTCTCATCTGATTTGCCACCTTAAATATCATATTCTTACTTTCCACAGTATTTAGGGTATTCAGTAAGAGTCTCTGAGACTCAGATTTTGCCCTGCATACCTCTTTTCTAGCCGTATTCTTGGTCACATGAGTACGAGTATTCCTCTTTGTTACCACTACTTTCCATTCTCGGAAATGCCTTCTTTTCTCCCTGACTGCAGCTTCTACATCCTCATCTCATCATCAATTTACTTTATGTCTTGGGGGGGGGACCTTGTCCATCCACAAACACTGAATCAATAACTCTCAGGAGATTGTTCTCAAGAACTCTGTACTGTTCATCAACACTTCAGTTTTCAGTTCCCTGTTCACTACTCTACTCATCTTGCTATAGAAGGCATCCTTTACTGATTGTTTTTTCAACTTTCTCATTTTTCTCCTAGGTGCAAAGGTCCTCTTTTTTATCACCCACTCCATAATTTGTCTTGCTGCACACACTCTTTGCATCCTGTAACTTTAACATCCCTCACCAACCTCCTATCAAACCTCCTGACCAAGAAATAGTCTCTCTGATTATTATTTCCCCCAGACTAGTGTGTACTCAGCCTACTCCTTCTCTTCCCAAAATGCATGTTGCACACAAGCATGTTCGTTGCCTACCCAAACTCGATCTTTCCCTTTCCTCGTTTCTCGTACCATATGTGCCTCCCCTATGTACCCCTTTACTCGTATATCCTGAAGTTGATCTATATGACCATTTAAGTCCCCTCCCAAAACTACAGTCTCATCATCTCCCAGACCACTTACCACACATATTAAGCCATCCCAGAATCTATAATTTTCTACATCATCCAAGCCAGCCTATCGAGTATATGCCGATATAGAAAAAAATGTGACCCTACCGAACAAATTTTTCACCACTGTAATCCTTTCACTCACTGTCATTACATCCATGATATATTCCACCCATTTTTAATTTACCAGCAAACCCACACCACCATATCCATCTGCCCTTCTCTGCCAAAATATCTTGTACCAACAATCTCTCCCGACAATCATTCTGGCTGATCTTCCCCTATACAGTATCTAACCTCCTGTACACAGCCAACATCCACCCACCTCCTACTCACTATCTCGACCACTTCCCCTGGTCTACTTCAAATGACCCATAGTTCAAGATGCCACCATGATCCCCCCAGGTGATTTAGTGTCGACAGGCTTTTGCTTGTTCTTCTTCTTTTTTGCCAAATTCATTAAAATTAATTATAGGGAGAGGCAGACCACAGACCCCACCCACCCGCACAGTCCCAAGTCCAGGAATGGGATCTGAGACTCATAGCCCACAAGCCATGAGGTGGTAGCTCGATCGGTAGAGAGTTGGCTTGCGGTCCCGTGGGACCCAGGTTCGAATCCTCGCTGGTGCAGGGAACAGTTTAAGGATTTGAATTTCATGTCGTAAAAATGACCCTGCTAATACCAATACACCAGTCCTGTATGAGACAGCCCTAGCATGTATTCAATATGGACGGTGGGTGTTAAGCACCGAAGTGGTGACATGTAGATTGTAGGAGGACGACTGGGCCTTGATAGCAGGCTGTGAAGCCTATGCCCAGAGTCGGACACATAAAAAAAAAAAAAAAAAAAAAAAAAAGGAGCTGTGGCACTGGAATCTGGGCACCCTGCCTGGACAGCTACCGGGACACCCTCCAAGAACACTTTGGCATTGTAACTGCACCGCCATTAAACACCCGCTAATAGGGCAGGAGGGCGCTACTCCCAGGTTCGGGCCCCTCTGTATTAGGCAGAAGTGGCAGCCTGGAAACCGTAATGCCCTGTACCTTCTAGTGCAGATCCAAGTCCCATCCCATCCCGGCCTCCAAAACTATGCTAGTGGAGCCCAAGTCACGCCTCCCCTCAATTGGTCCGCCTCAAGGTAGGGGGCAAAGTTTTCTGGCCGCATGCCCTTGCTGGCTTGAAGCTATGCAACGTAGTAAGGGTATGTTGTGAGTTATGAAATGGGCATTTAGGGTAGTGCATGAGATAGTTAAAGGAATACACTTTTGGTAGCACCAGATGATTATATTCAATTTGGAAAGGACCTCTTGTAATGAAGGAGTAAATGGAGGGTAAGTGTATATAACTCCTCCGGCTCAAATAGTCTATCATAAACTATTCATATAATATCGTCTGGAGATGGCAAGAGTACTATGAAGATACGGCTTCGACCCAGTGAGATTAATGAGAGAGAGAGAGAGAGAGAGAGAGAGAGAGAGAGAGAGAGAGAGAGAGAGACCATTTCCTCTAACTCCTAACAGTGATCAGCAGGTCCTGTGACACGTAGCGACGGAAGAACGGATTTCCAGGTTCAGGCTTGAGGCTGAGCGTCTTGCCAGGCGGGATGGCGAAGTTTAAACTCTGGAGCAGCGTAGTGGAGAAGATTAGCAGCTCCATGCGTGCCAAAGCCTCTCCTACACACTGACGCTTGCCTGGGGAAGAAAGAGAAGGCTTAGACTGGACATCTGAAAAGATGGAAAATATGCATGCCTGTAGCAGCGTTATAGAGAGGATAAGCAGCACCCGGCGTGCCACAACCTTACCCACATATTCACGCTTGCTTAGGTGGCGTGGAAGTGGGAAATGTTTTAGCAAACACCTTCTCACTGTAAAATACACACGGGGAAAGTAGTTCGTCTAACATTGCACGTCTTTTGCCTCTCAATTTTTTCCGGTGGCAAATATTGCTAAGCTCAGAGAGGCTTGGTACCTTACGTATCTCTGTCCATAGATATCTTTTGACCTGATGTGTCACGGAGGAAAATGAAAGACATGTCCCAAATATGAAACAAACACAGTGGAGTTCTAGGTGAAATTTTGTCCCTGACTATACCTATGAACACACACACACACACACACACACACACACACACACACTGGCCTTAATACTAACAAAGCATATGGGCCTGATGGGCTACCTCCTGTTGTCCTCAAGAACTGTGCTTCTATACTTACACCCTGCCTAGGTGAACTCTTTTGCCTTTGTCTTTCAACTTGTACCTTTCCTTCGTGCTGAAAGTTTGCTCTCACTCAGCCAGTCCCAAAGAAAGGTGACCATTCCCAACTCTGTAACTATCATCCAATTGCTTTAACATCCTGTGTCTCAAAAGTTTTCGAGTCAATTCTTAACAGAAAACTCTTAAAGCATCCCTCCTATCACAACCTTCTTTCTGATCGTCAGTATGGGTTCCGTCAGGGACGCTGCATTGGCGATCTTCTCATATCCTTTCAGACTCCTGGTCATCCTCCTTTCGGGACTTTGGCGAAAGCTATGCCATTGCACTTGACATCTCAAAAGCTTTCGATCGAGTCTGGCATAAACCTTTAAATTATAAACTGTCCTCTTATGGTTTCTATCCTTCTATCTGTGCCATCATCTCTAGCTTCCTTTCTGGTCATTGTATAGCCACTGTTGTAGACGGCCATCGTTCTTCTCCTAGATCTATCAACAGTGGTATTCCTCAGGACTCTGTCCTATCACCAACTCTCTTCCTTTTATTCATCAATGACCTTCTAAGCTGTACATCTAACCTTATCCACTCGTACGGTGATGATTCCACCCTTCCCCTTTCCATTCTATTCTCGCAACGCCCATCTCAGAGGTTACTTCAAAAAACAAGGGATGAGGCTATGGCATACTTTAAGTCTGACTTGGCTCGTATCTCTGACTGGGGTAAAAATAATCTTGTTTTTAATGCATCAAAAACTCAGTTTTTACACCTATCAACCCGACACAATCTTCCACAGGAGTACCCACTGATGTTTAATAATATCCAGCTCAATCCTGCATCAGCCTTGAACATTCTTGGGGTTTCATTCACTCGGAACTTATCTTGGAAAGATCATATTGCATCTCTTGTAAAATCTACTTCCAAGAGATTTGGTGTGCTAAGCCGACTCCATACACTCTTTACCCCTGCACATTGTTGACTTTATACACGCGTTTTATTCGCCCCTGTGTAGAGTACAATTCTCATGTTTGGGGAGGTTCACCACATACAGCTCTTCTCAATAGGGTGGAGTCAAAGGCTTTTCATCTCATTAACTCTCCTCCTCTTACTAACTCCCATCAACCTGTGTCTCGTCGCCGCACTGTTGCATCTTTTCTATCGCTACTTCAGTGGTCACTGCTCCTCCGAACTGTCTGCATCCGTCCCTCCACCTCTACGACGTGTGCGTAGCACCCGTCTAGCAAGCTAACAAACTCTCATCCCTTTTCTGTCCAACTTTCTCTTGCAAGAGTTAATCGTTACTCCCAGTCCTTCATTTATGCAACAGGTCAACT
>JAGKTI010006111.1:30652-41972 GCA_018397915.1 Birgus latro | reverse complement strand
TCCTATGCTTTCTTCCAGTACAGTATAGTCTTAATAAACCCCTTCACAACAACAGGCCTTTCCTAAGCTGAAGAAAATCGTCTTAAAGCCATAAGAAACTAAGAAATAAGACGCCACACGTATCCAAAGCAATAATTATTCTTTTTTTTTATTTCGTTCTCGCTAACACGAAAAAGTTCTATTTCACTTTTGGGACTGAGCGTTTCATTACTAAACACCACTCATAAATTAAATAAAAAAAATCGTCTGGAGGCAGCAATAATAGGTGAAAATCGTCCTCGTGTTGAAGGGGTTGTTACATCCAGCACTCGCTTGTGACAGTCCTGCTAATGACCCCATCCGACTTGATTGCCTCGGCCATTAACCACACTGAAACGAGTCTCTGTAACCAGTCTCTGCACGCCACGCTAACTGCACTAATTCCATACACCACTAATTAAATAATTTTGTCAATAGTCACCCGTGAAAAATTAATTAAACCCACCAGCTTCTGTATGTAAAGGGGGGGGGGAGGTTATGTCTGTCTTTCCCTGGCTGTCATACAGATGGATAGATTCTCTCTCTCTCTCTCTCTCTCTCTCTCGCCTGACGTCAAAATCCTCTTAAACTCAGCAAAAGACCCATAGAGGCGAAAATTCCACATTGAGCCTTTATGGGCGACGCCAATACCGGCATTTGCTACAATACCGCTAATCTGATTGGCTCCCTTCGCTCGAAATTAGCGCTTGTAAATTGGGAGGTACTCTAGGTGTGGTGAATGTGGTGGTGGTGATGGTGGTTGATATTGTAGTGGTGGTGATGGTGGTAGTAATGGTGGTGATTGTTGTGGAGGTGGTGCTGGTGGCGGTTGTAGTGGTAGTGGTGATGGTGATGACTTATGGTGATGGTGATGTTGTTGTGATGGTGATGGTTGTGCTGAGCTAGTGACGTTGGTAGTGGTGAGGGTGGAGGTTGTGACAGTGATGGTGATGACTGTGACGATAGCGATGGTGTAAACTGGTGGTGATTGTGATTATGGCACTGATAATGATGTGAGAAACTATACCGATTGTGGTTGTGGTGATGGTTGTGGTTGTTGTAGAGGTGAAATGAAGTGTTAGAAGCTACTGTTGTGATAATGAAGGGAGAGGTGATGAGGCTAGTGATTGTGGCGATTGTGGCAGTGGTGATGGTTGTGATTGTTAGTGTGATGGTGGTTTGAGTAGTGAAGGTGGTGAGTGTTGTGATGCTGGTGGGAGTGATCAGTTTATTAATTTATCTATTTATTTATTTATTTATTTATCTTATTGCATTTTTATTTATTTACTCCTGAGAGAGTGTCGTGGTTGACCAGACAATCTTTCAGTATTTTTTTTTATTTTCTATTTTTCCTGCATTTATCTTTTACATCCACAAAACACCTTTTTTTTAAATCGAAGGATATTGAAATTGCACGAGAAATCCAGTTCCCATCCACACTTCCATCTGCATTAAGAATTGCATTTTGTTCTTCCTGTTTAGCGACTTAAAAAGTAAATCTGGCCTGAATTATATTGCCAATTGGTGCCTCTCCATAGTGAGTTTTAATGGCACAGGGATCCCATACAAACCATATTATTTTGTACGTCAAGAGTTTAATATTGTGAACTGGATGCTTATTTTTCCAGACAGACAGGCAGGCAGATAGACAGACAGATAGATAAATAGATCCTGTATATATGCGTCTGTCTGAATGTGTATGTGTTTGTGTGTGCCCGTGTGCCTTTGATGTCAGGAAAGCTTTTATGACTAAGCCTGAAGTGGAGGCGAGTGTGTCCGTGTTTGTGTAGGTGTTACAGCGTCCTCAGATGTGTTACACCAGTGATACATACACCCTGGGACTTCCTACACCCCCTCCCGCATCCACAACCCCTGCCTCTACACTCCTACGCCCCATTCTGCTCTTACACCCCCCCTCCCGTCTCTACCGTTGCTTATCAAAATTTTACAAGATTTTCCAGAGGCTGCCTTTCACTCTGATTGAACTCTTCTCTACACATTCCTTCCACAACCACTCCTGTTTCCAGACTCTCTCCCACTACACTCCCTCCTTCTCTCCATACTCCCTCCCTCCCTCTACATTCCCCACTAAACTCTCTCTCTCCCTCTACACTCCATGTTTTCACTACACTACCTTCATCTCTGAACTCACCTCTTTCCCTCTACGTGTACACTCCTGCCCATCCTCTGTATCTCCCTCTGCACATCGTCACCCCGTCTACATTCCCTCTCCCCCTGTATACTCCCTCCCTCCCTCCTTTACAGTCCATCTTTCTACACCCCCTCCACTCTCCCTCCCTCCCTTTATATTCTTTTCCCCTTTTCCTCAACATTCTCGCTACACTCCCTCCCTCCGACTACACTCTCTCTCCCTCTACACTCTCTCCCAGCGCACACCCTTTCCCCTACATTCCCTCCCTCTACACTCCCTCCCCCTACACTACACCCTCCCTGATTACACACCCCCAGGATACAGGGAAGGACTGTCCGTGTGTTCCCATTTCCCAGGAGTAAATTAGGAAAACTGACACCACTCCCGTTGCATTTGTCGCTCGCTTTTAATATTGTCGTCCAAGCTGAGCGAAGTGGCGTTTCATTAGAGGATTTTTGAGGCGTGATGTCGCTCGAGGGCCCTTGTGTCTGGTTTTGGAGGGAAGGGGGGGTTGGAGGGAGATGGGAGGCACGGGGAAGAGGGGATGGAAGAATATGGAAGAGCAAGAGAGGGGGATAAATTTGTGGGGGTGGGTGGTGTAGGTAAGGGGTAGAGAAAATGATGATGATGATGATGATGAGAGAGAGAGAGAGAGAGAGAGAGAGAGAGAGAGAAGCAACAAGAAGAAGAACATAACAAAGAAAAGTTACAGTTAGTACTCTGCTGTTTTTTTTCCTATTTCTCCAACCTTCTCCCTTCCCTCCACTTTCCTCCTTCCTCTCTCCTCCTCTTATCTCTCCCTTCTCAACCTAACCTCTATTTGCTCCCTTTTCATTTTCTCCCTTCCTTCTTCTCCTCTTCCTTCCTCTTCTTTAACTCTAACCCTCTTTCCTCCACTCACCACTCTTCCTATTTCTGGTCATCATTCCCTGTCCCACATTGTTTTTATTTACTCTTTTCTCCTTCCTTCTCAACATTTTCCCTCTTTTTTCTCCTCCTCTTCTTTCCTTCCTCTCTCCTCCTCTTCATATTCTCTCTACCTCCCTCTCTTTCTTTCTATTACTCTCATTCTTTCATAGCGTTCTTATTTCTCCTCTTTCCTCATTCCATCCCTCTTTATCTCTCCTTCTCATCACATTTTCCCTTCCTCTTCCTTCTTCCTTCTACCCACACACTCTCTCTCCCTTCTTTTTCATCCTCTTCCTTCCCTCATATGCCCTCTTACTCCTCTTCCTCTCTCTTCTTCACCTTCCTCTGCTTTCCTTCTCTCATCATCCTCTTCCCCTCCCTTCCTTCCTCCACATTTCCTCAGCTCTCATTTCTCTTGCATTCTCCTTCCTCACTTCCTCGATTCTTCTCTCGTTCATAGTATCTGTTCTTCCTCTCATTCTCTCTCTTCCTTCTCACAGTTCCTTCTGATCCTCTCTTCTTCTCCTCCTCCTCTCCTCTCTTCCTTCACTTACTCCTTTCTCCCTTCCTCCTCCGCATCCCTTCTCTTTCATTCCTGTATACCCTCGTCCCTCTCGCATTCTCTCGGGAGCTCAACCCAAGTCTTTACGCCAGTCGAGTCGAGTCAAGACGGATTGCATTTCAAGAACGGGACCTCCACCCCTACCCCCTCCCCTCTTCCCCCTCCCTCCTCATCCTCCCTCCCTTGCCTCTCCCCTACCCATCCCCCTCTCTCTTTCACCCTTCTCCCCTCTCATCCACTCTTCTCCCTACCTACCTCCCCCCCTGTCCCTTCTTTTCTACACCCCTCCACCCCTTTCTTCCACCATCCCTCTCCTCTCTTCCACCAGCCCACCCTCTACTTTCTTTCACCCTTTTCGTCCTCTTCACGTCATCCACCCCCTCCCCTCTCCCTCTCCACTCCTCCCCCTCTCTCTTCCACCCCTCTTCCTCCTTCCTCTTCCTCTTTGTCATCCACCTCCTCCTCCTCCACCCGTCCATAATCTCTCTCTTTGTGAAGTGGAATGCAGTCAAAAGGCGGGGCTCTTAGGCTGGGAATTTTCGTCGGGTTTACTCCTCTGATCTTTCTCTGCTGGGCCGTAAATTTTTTAAGAATGTGAGATGCTGGAGGGAAGGCAGAGATACGGCGAGATTTTGGCCTTTCTTCTGCCTTGGAGTGATGATTATTTTTTCACTCCCTCTCTTTTCTTTCTCTATGCTCTCTGTCTTGCTTCTCTCTCTCTCTCTCTCCCCCCATTCCTCCTTCCCTTCCTTCCTTCCCTCATCTTACTGCCCTCATTTCTGCACTGGCTAATTTATCATACATCAGTAATCATTCCGATGTGTTAATAAATTCGAAAGAAAGACTGCCAGAGAAAATAAATATCCAGTGTAGCAAAATGTAAGGCAGCAAACAGACATTTATTCTATCTCTATAAAATGTGTCTGTTAATAAGATTCAATTACATCACTGATTCTGCACCGAAAACCTCAGCTAAATTATTTTTCTTTTCGAGGCAGACCCAAATGAAGACGGCTGAGAATAGATACGTTAATTAAAACAGTCTCTCTCTCTCTCTCTCTCTCTCTCTCTCTCTCTCTCTCTCTCTCTCTCTCTCTCTCTCTCTCTCTCTCTCTCTCTCTCTCTCTCTCTCTCTTTGTGTATGTGTGTGTGTGTGTGTGTGTGTTTTGCCTTATTTCCATACCCCCGTCACACTAGTTGCGTGTGTGTGTTTTTTTCATGTGTGTGTTTAGGAGTGAATGTCAAATCAAATCTGATGACCTTTACCCACATAATAAAAAGTAATTATAATGTACTGGACGTTCTCTCAAATTTTTCAAACTTCAAGGGAACCATATCTCGTCTCGTCTGTCCACCCTTCCTTCCTTTTCCTTCTCCTTAATCCGTCGCTTCCCTCCATCCCTTCCCTAACGTCACCCCCCCTAGCCACCTCCCTTTCTTACTACACACACACACACACACACACTCACTGCCCTCGAAAGCCTAATTACCCCTTCCAGGTAGGTCATCATCAGAGGTTATTAAGGCTAATGTCCATGTCAGCGAGAGTGGCAGACTAGCTTCATTAACTCCCCCCCTCCAGCCCGCATTCCTTATTTACCAGCCCCTACCCCTATATTCCCCTCCCCACCCCCTCCCCCTACCCCTCTGCGTCCCTTATTTACCCTCTCCATCCATCACCCTTCCTCTCTGTCAGTCCTCCACTCTTCATCGCTTTATTTTCTTTCTCCTACCTAACCCCTCCCACCCCACTTCCCTCTGCCTCCCTTATAAACAACCTCCCATCCCTCACACTCCCATCTTTCACACCCCCAACCCACACCTTGTTGGCCATCCCCTATCTTACTACTCCCCCCTGAAATCCCCCACGCTGCATCCTTTATTCATCATCCCTTCCCCTCCCTCTCCCCTTCTCCAATCCCACACACTGCATCTCTTACCTACCATTCCCTACCTTCCTTCCCCCCTCTCCCTATCCTTACTCTACATACTTTATCAACTACCCTGCCACTCCCTCACCCCCAAACCCACCCTCTGTTCTCTGTTCCCTATCCCACCATGCTATCTCGACCCGCCCGCTGCTCTCCATCCCTTATTCGCCAATCCCTACCCTCCCATCCCATCCCTCCAGTCCATCCGCAACCATCCAGTTAACTTCCTTTCTGCATCCCTCATTAACCGTCCCCCTCCATCCCACCCAAGGTCTGATATTAATACTCCCAGAACTGGTAATTGAAATAGGGCTTCGAGGTTCAGTGATGTAGGTTTCAACACTCAGATACAAGTGAGAGGTTTAAAATAAGATGAAGGCTCAGGGAATGAAATTGGTAGGGATTTGAGTGGTGTGGCCGAGAGTTTCCTTAATGGTGTGCTAAAACGCTAGGGTGCTATTCTTTCTTTGATATGCTTTCTGAAGAGCAAGTTTTGTTATCAAGAAATCGAATATACTAAAGATTTACCGTAGACTTCTTTTTAAGGGTATACTAAATTCCTAGCTTTCAGGGACATTATCAATTTCCAGTTCTCCGTAAAAGGGTATACTGAAGAGCTAGTTCTCTTTTAAAGGTATACAAAACAGGTAGATTTTTTTTTTTTTAAGAATCTTCTAAGCAGTTTTCTTTTCATGGACGTACTGAATAACTATTTTTTTTTGTTTTTAGTAAGAGTAAACAAATCATTTTTTACAAGGGTACTCTAGTAATTTTTCATTTCTTTTTTTAAGGAAATATTATAACGTTAGTGTTCAGTTTTACGTCTGCTCTAAGAGGTAGCCTAATTTTAGATACTAGATTTTTGTTCTAAGGTTAAACTATTGAACTAATTTATAGGTATACTAAAGAATACGGTTTCTTTTAAAGGCACACTGGAAGGCTAGATTTTTTTTTTTTTCCTTTAGGGGTAAACTTTAGAGCTGGTATTCATTTCAGAGTGCGTAAGTGCTGGTTTTTGTTTTAAAGGCTATACTGAAGCTATTTTTTTTTTTTTTTCAGGATGCACTAGAGCCACACAAACTACTCGCTGCCTACCTTATGACGCCCCTGCTAAGGTAAGGGTGGAAGTTTTGTATGTGGAAGAGGCTGTGTGGGATGGAAGGATCGGTCATGTCCCCCTCTTACACACACAGACACACACACACACACACAGACACACACACACACACACACACACACACACACCAATTTGCCACAGCATTCAAAATCAGGTAGAAAAATAGTTTATAACTGAATGGAAAGCAAACGTTGACCCTTTGTTATTGTACCTTCTCTTTTCCATAAATTTGAACTGCTTGCAATGAAACAGGTAGAAAAATAAGCTCTTAATTTCTGTTTCTGATAATTTCTGTTATTTATTTACCGTTCAGTACAAGCTCCAACACACCGAGGATCGATGTCGCTAAAGGTCATGCAGGAATGGGTATAATTTGCATGTCAAGTATATACATTCTCTGACATTTAGGTTTTAAGTATGACACACTAGAGCAATCATACATGTAAGGGAATGGGAATGTTATAGAGATCCTTTTTTTTCTGTTCTTGTCCCCCTCCGCTTCTAGAAAATATATATATAAGGGAAGAGGAGTCTGTGTATCGCCTGGTGGTGGTGGTGTGGGTGACCGTCGTGGGTGCACCTTTAACTCCATCATTCACCGGGTCTTATGGTGCCGCCTGCAATAAATGAAACCAGTGAATGATTACCACTGGACGCTGAATATCCGGTTACAGTACCATTATTCTTTGTCAAGGGGGAAAGCCCATCGCCGCTTGTGAAATCAGCAATAGTGCCCTCCTATAATAGTACGATATACAGTGTAGCGATGTGCTGTGTTGTCCTCATGGCTGGGCAAATCTGTCTCCAAGCAGACGTGGTGGTTCGGAGTTGAGAGGAACGTTTATAACCTCCAATCCATTCTTTTTTTTTTTTTTTTGGGTCAGTCAACCACCATACGATTTTATTCTGTCCAGCAAGGAAATCTCGTCAGGAAGGTGTAAATAAATTCTATATCGAACACCTCCAGCTGGAAAAGTCTCTAAACTGAAAAAAAAAAAATCGACTGAGAGCAGCAAGAATAAAGAATAAATGACGTGCCCTGACTGACGAGGCTAAAAGAAAGAAGATAAATTACCGATAGCCAAATGCCTTTCTCGATTATTCGGATTTTCCCGTCGTATTCTGATGACCCTAACGCTTTTGCAGATTATCCCAAAGAAGATCAATTATTCAGGCACCTTTTCTGTGATTGTGGAAATGGTTTTATCTGATCTGGAAAAAACCGAAGCGATTCCAGAGATCCTACCGTCACATATGTTTCACTCGATGGTACAAGCGCCAATAATTTATCCGGAAAAGGGTAAATTATTCCATTGTCACTGTCAGGATCTCCGCCATTGATTATTCGGAAGCCTCACACGATTATCATGAAATTCCACTTAATTATCTGGACGCCCCATCGCTTATCCTGAAGAAACGAAAAAAATAATAATTCTTGTCAATTTCCCAAACTTATTTCTCAGAGATGCTGCATAATTATCATGGAATTTTGCTTGATTATCTGGCCACTTTATCGCTTAACCCTCTGATGATGAGGTCAGTATTTTATCCAGAAAAACAGAAATTATCCAAACGTTCTTGTCAATCTTTCCGTATGATAAATCGGAGATGTTTTTTATCACGGAATCTCAGCTTATTTATCTGGATGCTTTAACACTTATCGAGTTAATGTTACTAATTATCTAGCAGTCACTGTTTATATTCATAGATTATTCAGTCTTAACCTCCAGATCCCGAGAAAAATCCAAGTGAGAAAATCCGTCTTCGTTAGCCAGAGTATGTATATATGGATGTGTGTATGTAGGTTATGTATTTATGTATGTATGTTTTTATGTATGTATATTTATTGTAGCAGGCAGGTTACACACGTCTGACAACGACAAACAGCTCTGCTAAACATATTCAAGACGTGTTTTGCGGGAACTGAAAGACTATGGTTTCGCCAGGTAGGGTAACACCTTTTTCTATCACAGGTTAGAGTATGACACCTACATGACTCACTAGGACAGGGCACCTTCTCTCGTCCATTCTTCCTCTTCAAACACTCTCCTCCTCCTCTTCCACTCTCCTTTTCCTCTCCGATTCCCTTTCATCTTTAGCTCTTTCACATGCAGAGGAAATTAGAGGAGAGCAAACAACAAGAAATTAATCTTTCAAGGATGTTTGAGCTCCCTCCCAATCCACCAAGTGCTTTTTGCTCAAGTATACAGTAAGGGTGGATGGCTATAAAGTGTAGGATGAGAAGTGTCTGTGGAGATCTGTACTAGAATGGCTTTGTTTGTGAGTCAGACACTATACGGTATGTCATTAAGGAACCTCGACCGTGTGAAAACCCATGAAAGGACACACTACTACACCTTCTAGAGTCTGGACCAAGTAAAATAGATAAGGTGTTCCCCAGTGCTTAAGAGTTAATTGGGAAGTTTATCCAGTATCTCAGGTATTCCTCTCTTCCCTCCTTAATCTCTTCACTCTTCTCCATTTTCCTCCTTCAGTTTCTTCCACCCACACCTCGTCATAACACACACACACACACACACACCTCGTCATACACACACACACCCACTCCCCATCACACACACACACACACCTCGTCATCCACCCACACCCCGTCATAAATCCTCACTTGTGCTAATCGTGTAGGCATGAAAGCAAACTCTCACTAATCGAACAGCCCAGTATCCCAGAGGAGGAAAGAAAATTGGAAAAAAGAGAACTGAGGCTTTTGTTTCCAGAAATTTAAACCTTACTTCTCTTTCTTCTTTAGTGTCTTCTTCATATCACAAATTATGAGAACAGTCCAACACTCTCTCCTAACCAGTATATACTATCTACACCAAAATTACATGCACACTTTACACAATCTATTAAAAGTTATCATGATGTCCCCAATCAACACTGACCTCAAGCACCCATGAGAGAGGACCCATAGGCAAGAGGACGGTCAAAATCGATGCTCGAAATTTTGCCATACTTCTTGCCCATGATCACTCGTAATATTCATGGCCTCTCCTCCCCTGAGCCTCGCTTCCTTTTCTTCACTATGTTTTCTGAAGGTACTGATAGCAACGTCTTCTCTGCATCTTTTTGGTTTCTTAAGGCTCAGTTCAAAATAAAGATGAGTGTTTGGTTTGTCGAACAGGGAGACAGATCCTGAAGGAAAATGGACGATGGTAGATTTTGGTGGGAGATGAGGTTCTGAAGGGAGCTGATGCTGAAGCGAGAGACAGACAGACAGACAGACCGGAGGGAAACAGAACTTTTGGAAGGCAACAGATTTTGACGAAAGACAGGCCTCAGAAGGGAACAGACTCTGAAATGAAACCCAAATATAGATGGAGACAACCTTCGGGGGGGGGACAGACAGACTTCAGATGGGCACAGACTTCAGATGGGAGCTCGCTTGCCTATCCTCTGGCCATGTCTCATTAATTCACGCTATGCACTCGTGTTTCCAAATTTGCATAGTGCCTTCATGATCTTTATTTACAAGCTACCATGTTCTTCAATTTACATACAAGTTGCGTCCCTCAGTTAACCGTATGCATTCTCTTCCAGCCGTAAATTCGTATATTCTGTTCAGTTTCATTAGGTGCAATATTCCCGTCTCTCCATCTTGAATATATAACAATACACTTGAACATGATGCTAGTCACGAAAAAGTGGTTTTTATTATTCTGCTTCTGAACTACGGGAAAGAAGATGCATAAAGAGAAAAGCGTCCGCCAAGTTTAAGTGCACACACCATAGATTACGACAATAAGTGTGCCAAGCATCACAGCGCAAACTCTTCCTCTCAGAACAGCGGCAGATTATCTTGACCACCACCCTGTCGTGGATCTAGAGTTACGTCCTCGGGTTTCCAGAATGTAAAGACATCAGCCACTCCGATCCAGTCAAACGGACCGTATCAAACCGTGAAGCGATGCGGCTACACCCTCACCCTATCCAATCCGCGATCTGACTCTGCTGGAGAAGTGGTATCCCCCCCTCCGCCATGCCCCACGCACGAATAGAGATGGCAGACACTTTTGAAGCATGAAGTCAGAAACACATGCAGAGAATTTTTGTGGGAGAGGCAGTGTCTGTGAGTGTGTTGTATATGTCATATGTGAGGACATACTACTGTACCCTCCCAAATGGCTGCTCCTGACTGGGACTGAACCTGTGCTAGATGATAAGTTAGCAAACATCCACCCACCCATCCTCCCAAACCTCCAAAAAGGCGTCAGACACACAGATACATGGACAGATAGCCGAATGGATGTTCAAACAGACAAGTGGGCAAACAATGGCGTAGTTATATGCTGAGACTGACAGACAGAAATAGACAGAGATAGAGACAGAATCACGCAGTCATAGGCAGAGACAAGAAATAAATAAATAAACAAAGAAACCCAAAAGTCCCCCCACATCCTCTTCCACTCACCAGCTGAATCAGGACAGCAAACTGAGCAAACTGGTGCTTAAATCCTGCACTGGGCAAAGTTAGGGAGCAGGAACGACTGTCGCCTACCGCACCAGAGTTAGGAGGGGAGAACTAACGATGATGGAGTGGCCGGGGTGCTTGCGTGTGTGTGTGTATGTGTGTGTGTGTGTGTGTGTGTGTGTGTGTGTGTGTGTGTGTGTGT
>JAGKTI010006111.1:6336-20665 GCA_018397915.1 Birgus latro | reverse complement strand
GCCACTCCTAGATAGATACGTACAGTAGATAGGGAGATAGACAGTAATAGACAGATAGATAGAAAGATATATAAACAGGAAGATAAGTATAAAAACAGATGGAGAGATTTGTAGGTATGTGGATGAATATGAATGATTCCTTTGTACTGAGAATGAACATTTGAGTAACCATTCTCATTTTAGCCTCTGAACTCACTAAAATAATGATACTAGAATGAATTTTTACCTGAGGATAAGCTACGCCATCATTCTCCGCAGCTGACTTGGAATATAACTAATGCTGAAGGGGCGGTGTGTGGGAGGGAGCAACGAGGAGACAGCGTAGTTCTTTTTTCGTTGAATCAGAGAGCAGAAATGAAGGGGAGAGACCTGTATGGAGACGAGGAGTGTGGGAGGAAGGTTGTATGGGGAGATGGAGGGGGGGGGGAGGCGGATAGGGAGGGGGGGGGGGAGAATGTGTGGGGGAAGGGTTTATGGAGAGGAAAAGGAAAAAAAAAAAAAAAAAGCATTCAAGAGGAGAGGGAGTTGGACAGAGGTGAGGTGTATGGCAGGACAGAGTGGGGTGGTAGAGGAGGGAGACTGTGAAAGAGGAAGAATGTGTGAGAGAGACTTGATGGAGAGGAAATAATGATAAATATAATAATAAAAATAACAATAATAATAATAAGAATAATGTATAAATGAAAATAATAAACAATGAAGAGGAGGGAGTTAAATGAAGGCGATTAATATGCTGAGAAAGTTAAAGAAAGAGGCTTGGATTTACGCCTATCAGTTCCTCGAAGGTCTTTAAAGCAGACAGCCCATATTTGCCGAGTCTAATCCTTCCCCTAGAACACCCCTTCCAACTGTCGGTGTTATATCCAGGTCCCCAATCGTACTGTCAGGTGAACATGAGGAGGAAGAATATGTGGGAACTTTGGAGAGAAAATTAGAAGACAGCAATGAAAGAGAGAGAATAATAGAGGATGGAGTAAAGAGGGAGAACTTAGAAAATATTTGTCAGGTCTCAGTAGTAGTAGCAGTAGTAGTAGTAGTTGGACTCTTAGTTACAACCCCAGCCTCATCTGAATGTGAACCCAGTGGACTACAGGCCAAGGCAGCCTCTTTTCTGCAGTCCACCGTGCTCCTGTTGGGGGATAGGGAGGGGATGGAAGGGCGTGTTTACCTGCTTCTTAATTACGCTGCAAGGTGATAAGAACAGGGATAAGGGGGAACAGGGAAGAAGCTAGGAGGGAAGCTACGATATTTAGGTGAAACTGATGGAGGAGTAAGTGGGAAGAATTTGCTGTAGAAAAGTATGCTCCATGTGTGTGTGTGTGTGTGTGTGTGTGTGTGTGTGTGTGTGTGTGTGTGTGTATGTATGTGTGTGCGTGTGTGTTTGGTATCATAGTTAACTCCAAAACGATCATAGTCAGCCGAGTGAAATCCCAGCAGTCATAAAGTTAAAATCTCTATGGACATGCCCCTGTTAGACGTTTCTTCTCTGCGCCTGACAGAAAACGTAACATGACATGACATGATAGAGAAAACGTGAAATGTTGCTGTCGAAAAGGGGAAACTCGCATATAACCAAAATGGAGCTAAACCTGAACCTCCAGACTTTCAGTAGTTCCTAGTGGCGAATCAAATCATCTACCGCTGGCCACATTAAAACAGGGTGGTCCATATATAACCTTCCCTGTCCACTACTCCAGCCGACTTCTTGCATGTTGTGGGGACGGCTCATAGTCAGTGGTATCATTTTCTAACCTGCTTCAGTTTTTTATTTCCTACTCTGCCACACCCACGCCCACACCAGCAGACTGAACCGTCCTTACCACCAGGCGACTTTTTAATGGAGTGCTAAATACGGATCACCCTGTAGATAATGCGCTAAAATTCGGAATCCGAGAGGTTTTTCGGCGACAAGATAGTTTATTAAAACCTCGGTGGACGGAGGCACCTACCAACCACTCACTTGATGTAGCGCTACCTATATACACTGACAAAGCAAATGTTTCTTGTAGCCCAGTGGTTTAATATGCTGTTACTTTTTTTTTTTTTTTAAGCCATGGAAATATATTACTCAATGGAGCTAAGTCTGACCCGAGTTAAAATAAATGTCAGTTCTCTGGCACTCTACTTTCTACATTCTGCTTACTGTTTAACGAGGCGATTAAGAGAATGGTTAGTTAGCCCTTTCAATCGAAGACAATTTTTTTTTTTTAATTCTTGCTACCTCCATATTAAATCTACTTAGGAAACATATCACTTATACTGAGGAAATTAACGGAGACTTTGATAGCGTCTCAGTTTGGAAAGGTTCTTCTAAGCTAAATGAAGATGTCTAAAAGCAGCAATAGAATATAATACTGTATACTCGAAGTGAAGAGAAATGTCTAAGTCTCCCCATCAGATTAGAGATAGTTTACCTTTTCTATTGTATTGTGACGCACCATTTTCTTTCAAGAGTAGAGGGAATACTCAACTGGAGTTCGTCAGGAGGTGTATAGATAAAATGGTTGACGGAAAGGTAGTGAATTGTGTATACTGTATTTGATATTTAATTGAGTTTGAAGGTTGGAGGAGGCGTGGAAGGTCAAGAAAGTGGACGAATATAATAGTGAATACCGGAGGGAAAACTGATCCCTGAACGACTAAAATGCAATTCAACCTGCAATGATTAGCGTTGATGAACTGTGTGGCACCATGTTATTATTCCCTTCAGCCCGAGGACGTGTTTCACTTTTTTTTCTAGTTAATGTCAGACGCTTGTATTCAGCTTAAGACAGATGGTTAGAGCTTCATTAACCCCCTTTACAGTAGCGGTTCTCCCTAAGCTGAGTAAAATCGTCTTGTAGGAGCATAAATGAAATGATAAACAGGTCATTGGATCGGAGGGATTTAGCGCTTTGACCTGAACTCACAGGACATCTTAAACCGTTGCTCTTAATCTCTTCATTTCAGTTGCGTGTTGTCCATTTGTTTATTCACTAACTTATTTATATCTAGACAATTTTCTTCGATAAAGCTTTTGAACTAGAAGGATTAGATAAAGCCTCTATTAACCCTTTCACCATCATAGCCCGTTCATACGTTAACTAAAAAAGCGTCTGGATTTTGAAAGCAATAAAAGGCGTCACCAATTTGAAGGAGTTAAGTAAATACAGAAAATTCCACCCACAGTAAGATCCGTCGCTTGCGTGATCTTGCTTATCCTTCGGGAAAGCTGACGCATAAAGTGGGTTTTAGAGTCCCGCGTTTGACATTCCGAGCGCCGGCGTAAGTTGCGTTGTCTTTACGGCGAGCGGGATTGCGTGCGTGTGTCTGCTCCCGTTTTACTTCGGTGAATATCCCTAATATATCCTTCCATCTGTCTGTCTGTTTGTCCTCTGACGCCTTGTGCTGGAGAGGGACGCCTTCACACGGCAGCACTGATATGACCGGGTTACTTCGCTGCCTGGCCATGAAAACGTCCCTCAGTTCCTCGTCCATCCCCCAAAAGGAGGATGGTGAACTGCAAAAAAAAAGGGGTAAATTTAGCCTGCAGTCCACTGGGTTCACATTTAGATCAGCTTAGGGTTGCAACTAGTACTACTACTTCAACCACCACTACCACTACTACTACTACTACTACTAGTATTACTACTACTGTTAAAGCTTACGTTCTCTCTTAACCCAATATTCTCTCTTAAGCTCCCATTTTCTTTTATCATCTGGTTGAGTTGCCGGTTCAGGCGTTAGATGAAAAACAGTGAAGAGTGGATTCTCCGAGAAACTAGGATATTTTTTTTTATGACGTATTCAGTTACAGTATGAGGTGTCGAGAGGTAAGGCGAAAAAGCATTCTGCGCGGTTTTTTCTTCGTTAAAGGTAAAGTATATGTTTTAAAACCCCTTAGGACATTAATTTGCAGCCAACCGGAATGCATATGAACACGTATGGATGGATTAAAAACAGGAGGAAAGGTTTGGTAGTGGGTTGGTGTGTTTGCCGACTTTGTGAACAGCCAGTGGAGCTTTATGTGGGTGTTTGGCATGCAGTGGAAGGCTCAAGGCTTAATATATAAATAAATCGTTGAGGGAGAGGTGTTATGAAGCCTTCAATGCCGCTTAGAGCACGATCCTTGAACCGAAAATCAAGAACACCGTGTTTTATTTCAGAATATGACAGACGATTTTATTCAGCTCCTAGAAAATCGCAGCAGCCGAGGTGATAATCATAGGAGAGTCATAATGCTGTCACTCTCCTTAGCTAAGACTTATTTCGACGATGAATGTAGATTGTGAATGTAAACCACGCCACATTTGTCATTCTTCCTCCTACCACTCTTCCTCCTCCTCTTCCTCCTCCTCCTCCAACTCTTCCTCTTCCTCTTCCTCTCCTCTTCCTCCTCCTCCTCCTCCTCCTCCTCCTCCTCCTGCAAATTAGTAGATGCCGCATTCCTGTTCAATAGTTTGCTGACCCTTCCCCTTTTTTTCTCCATAATCTTCATTCCAACTGTTACATTTCTAGTAATAATATCTATCTATCTATTTATTGCCAGACGCCTCAATCCCGCACGGGGTGGCCACAAACAAATCGCCTCCATGTCGCTCTGTCCCCCGCCATTTCACTGCCCTGCTCCCACCTCACACACCCCTCTCTCATATACCTCCCCACTCCATCCATCCCCCCGCCTCATCCTCGGCCTCCCCTCCCTCTCCCCCCCTCCACCTCACTCACATACACTCTCCCCGTCAGTCTCTCACTCTCCATCCTCTCCACATGCCCAAACCACCTCAACGTGTTTCTCCTAACGCTTCCTATCACGTCCACAACCACACCACAACGCTCCTTCACTTCCTCATTTGTTAGTCTCTCTCTCTGGTAATAATATCACTACTGTTATAACTGCAATATTCCTGTTACCCTATTGTTTTCAGGACACTTAGCTTGATTTGAGACCTTTATTCAGTATAATGCTATAAAATTTAGGGTAATTCAGTATTATATGTGGTATAATATAATTAAGTTCTTATACCAGGAACAAAGAAATCTACCTTAATTTACCTCTTCAGTTCGATGTCCTTTTTTCCACTAAACCCTCGTCAGACGATTTTATTTACCTGCGAGAAGGTTAATGAAGGCGATATCTAACCTAATCCAGTTTGAAGTCGTCTTGAGCTGAATAGAAACGTTGGAAGACAGCAAGAACGATTTACGTCATTGGACTGAAGGGGTTAAGATGATGCCTTTACACACACACACACACACACACACACACACACACACAGGGAGAGGGGGACGTAAAAGCGACACACACACACACATGACAATGACGGATAGCCACAGTGATAGATATAGACAGGGATGGATGGACAGACAGATAGACAGACAGACATAGACAGATAGTTAAGTAGTGAGTGAGGCTCGAGTGAACACGAAAACGACTGATAAAGATTAATATACTTTAACTCCTATTTTGAGACAACCCTTTCAGTACCACGGCCTACTTTTGATTCTATTTCTGTTGCCGCCAGACGATTTTATTCAGCCTGGAGGGGGACTGGTCGAAATGGAGGGATTAGACATAGCCTTCGTAAATCCACTACAAGCTCTTCTGCAAGGCAATCCACTCCCTAGGCACCTTTAATGTCCTTTTATTTCCCCCAGGCGATGGAGAGACGGCTGCGAGGAAGAGAGATGACACAGACTGGGGGGAGACAAGAAAGGAAGCGAGGAGAGACGGCAAACACACTCACACACCAGACAGAGAATCGGTGCGCTGGGCAGGACAGGTTACGATTTGCATTTTTCTTTATATTTCTCCTTTACGGTGTGATTTGCATGTGTGTGTGTGTATGCTTAGATTTTTTTTTTTTTTTTGCGTGCGTGCGTGTGTGTGTGTGTCCCAGTACTTAGGTGGTGTGTGTGCCGGATAAGTGGGTATTGGGAGGGAGGTGGGGATGGGGGGAGGCTGGGTACTGGGGGCTTCCTTTCACTTCCGCCTTCCTCTCCGTCTGTCCTGTCTGCCTGTCTCCAGCGCAGCCTGTTGTGCTGGGTGTGTGATTGTGCTGTGTGTGTATGCTCCAGTGCTTTTTTTTTTTTCCCTATCTTTACCTTTTATGCACTTTTATCGTTTTCTGTCGTTCTAGAATGAGTGGAGTGGAGTGGAGTGGAGTGGAGTGGAGTGGAGTGGAGTGGAAAGGAGTGGAGAGGAGAGGAGAGGGGAGTACGAGAGAGACCTGGAGCTGGAGATAGCTTACTGCACTAAATTTTAAAGGTAACTTGCTAATTTTGAAACTGATAGCCTATACTTTGACAATAACTGAATTTTCTTTTTTTTATTTAAACTCTGCGATACAGTAATATTTTTTGTGATACTGATGTGTAACGTTACCTTCCCCCAGAGTAACTTAACAGCTGCAGTCAAAGTTACTTATTGGCTTTGTAAATGTGTTCACGTGTAAGAAATTTAAGGGAATAAAAGACTGAGTCGTAAATTTAAGTTTATTTTACCCTTTATTGTATGATTTCAAAACTATACAATAATAAGAAAACAAAATAGATTATACTGTATACATGTGAGAAAGTCAATGAGGACTAGAGATTGTTATAAATTCTATGGATCCATATTTCTGTGGTTTCAGAATTAAATCAAATTGGTATCTTAGGAAATATTCCCCTGGCATAATTTCTAGGTAATAAATTCTCCAGTTCAATTTCGATTTTTTTTTGAATGGTTTATAAACTCTAGGGGTACAAAAACCCACAACTTTTGAACATTTTGCATAAATTCCAGGGATGTAAAAACCCACATTTCAACTTCGGGGCATTTACAAACCTAGTATTTAAAAAAAAAATCTACGGGTGAAAAACTCTTGATTCACCTTTATTTCCTGAGATTATGGTGTAAATTCTGGGGTTAGCCACACCAGTAGCTTTGGTTGAAATTCTAGGGATGCAGCACCCCAATTTCACAGTATTCAGAATCCTCCTCTTCTAAGGACAGCAAAATAAGTACCCTCATCACTTAGACATTTATTAATACAGCTTTGTGTTTAATGGGTGACTATAATGAGTTCTGAGTAAAGTTCATATGTGCAAGTACTACCATTTTAGTGCTCAGGTAATACTCATCATTGCAGGTCTCTATAAAACCCTGCAGAGGTCTCTAGCTTCTGCCAGACTTAAGACCTGCTTCTCCTGGTATTAAGATTTTTATTCATACCAGTACAACATACTTTACACAAGTACTATTTATGCCTTCATGTCAGTACAATTCTTTAGCCAGACTAAAATATATAGCAGATTAAGTTTTCATGAGAGATCTTGTTCAAATTAGTCAGTGTTTGCCTTGCCTTCATACCACTAAGGATATCTGTGAGGCATATAGAGTTTCAAAAATTCTTTACTAGTTCCACTGGTATATGGAATTCTAATTTGTTCCGACTTTTGTTCCATTGTACCCAAAGTTATTTCAGAACATTTGAAAAAAAAAAATTATTATTAAAGCCATTGCAGGTTTGTTTACTAGTTATGCTTTTGTGCAAGCTCTTAAAGGGATAAACTGGAGTTACTTTATAAAATTAACTAGACAGTAAAACCCAAAGAGTAAGTATTAAAGTAATCCAGTCTGCCAACTTACCAAAGCAGGTCTACAAATACTCTTGTTCATTTTAAGAATTGTTTCTGGATTAAAATTTGCCCACCCTTCATATAGCACTGAGATGGTATGCTCGATACTGCAGGTTAGAGTAAACCAAGCCATACTTCCTGCATCAGTCCACTTTAAGGAATCAAATGCTTTAATGTCACCTTAAACCATTGCCTTGGTTCATAGGTACTTTAGCATTATTCCAATAAATTCATAGACAATATAAACACCAACTCAAATCCTTTAGTCTGATATTATTGGCTTTCTACAGGAGGATATAATGCAAAAAACTCAGTATTATTGAAAGTTTTATTTACGTCGAAGTTTGCTTGTTGATCCGGTAAAGATCTTTAATGTCATTAAGCCAGGATTCTTAACAGATCTTTATGTTCAGAGGTACGAAGACTGAAGACGATGGAACGGTACGGGTGACCTTAATGGTAATTGTGACCACACCTGAGAGAAAAAGTCTGCGGAGATCACACTGCACAGGTATGGAGTAAATTGTGTATTATTAAGTATACAGTTACAAGATTTTACGAACTTCTGTAGTGAAGTAAGATGAGAAAGCTACACAAGGAAATTCAGGTAAATATATACAGTGCATATATAGTATTTAAACAACTACATAAAGATCTTTGAGCTGGGAGGAGGTGGAGGGGGGGAGGAGAATAGGAATGAGGGAAGGGTGAGGGGAATGAGGAGGGAGAAGGAGAAGAGGGACGAGAACTGAAGGGGGCAGGGAGGAAGCTGATGGGAGGCAGGGTGAGGTGGGGAAGACAGACCCAGTGTGGACCGAACGGGACCGACCCAGTGTTCATTTATACAAGCGACCTAAAGCTCCCTCCGTATCCCCTGAAAGGAAGGAGGATTGCAGGATGAGGGCAACTACAGCCTACAGTCCACTGGGTTCACGTTTACATTAGCCTGGGGCCACGTGACAGCATTACCCCCACACTTATATCTCAGCTCAAAATGTATCCACACACGTGTAGTGAATTATCTTTCAGGGTGAGTGTGCAAGGGTTCACAGGTGCACACACTTCACTGCCAGCAAGAGCGATAGCGGTAAAATGGTATGTCTCGTTTGAGGTTATAATGTGTACGTTAATATTTCCCAGTCTAATGGCAATCTTTATACTCAGCATAATTTTATTCTTTTAGCCGTATTTTTATTATTAGTTTAGGCGTAACGCCTCTTCCTCAGCGATTGACTTTATGTAATACACCAGCACATCCTGTACTTTGATACCGGTACAGTGTCATACAACCAAAGGGAATATCAAATTGTAAGTGAAAATAGAAGAGGAAGTAATACTGTGAAGTTTACTATGCCAGACATATTGCGATTCTAAACAAGTACCAAAATTAATTATCACCACAGCAGTTGCCACCGATGCCACAGCAACCGCAGCTCCCTCAGCCTCCGCAGGTGATCCGTGTCCCAGCAGTGCCGACAGTACCACATCCTACCGACTTCTCATCTACCCCATCTCACCGACGATGCTCCACCTCCCCTTTACTCTGTAGAATTATCTTGACATATTTGCACTTAATATATTTACTTGGACATTTAAACCGACAGGTATGAATACTCAAGTTTGTCATCAGCTTTACGCAATTGTATTTAGCATGCAGCACAAACATCTTACCATCGTCGTTTCCGCAGTTCTTGCCAGCACATCGGCTCTAGTCTACGCCTCAGTTCAATCCTTCTGAGACACCTTTTTCTGTCGACGTCGTCATCGCCAGCCACAGTCGCAGTAGGAGTTGATTTTTCTCAGGTGTTCTGTTCCCATTAGTGCTAACCATTGTGTCAGCTAGTGACGGAGACAACCTGGTAATATATAACGCAGATATCAAAACCAAAGCAACATCCATAACTTAAGGGAAGTGGTGACCAAAAAGCTAGGTAACTGCAGAGTAAAAGGAGCTGAGAATTAGGAATACGAAAACAAAAACTAAGAAACAAAGAATAGGCCCCTAAAACGAGGGTGGCACAAAATTTGTATAGAAATTATGGTAGGCACTAGAAATGGGTCATTAACATCACTATAAACACTTGGATGGACATTTCATGGTGGGCACTAAACATTGGACATAGGGGTGGCCATACGTGGACATTACAGTGGGCAGTATAGTATAGGCACTAATGCAGGTGCAACTAAAAACAGGGTGCACGCTGCAGACGGACAAAGTAGGGTGGACACAGTGTATGGCGGACATAAAAAAAAAAAAAAAAAACATCTGGCACTGAAAATGAGGCTGGCACTAAAAAATTAAAGGCGAGCACCAAGAAACAGAATTCTCAACAGGAGAAAATAGGCAGTTAACTGGGTTGGCGTTAAAGTGGTAACTAAAATATGATGGGACAAAGATATGGGCTAGGAAAAAAAAAAAAAAGCAAGAACGACAAAAAAGGGTGGACAAGAGAAACTGCTTCACCAAAAATACTTTACCATGGTGCTAGAGTACGTATGCCTTATTTTGGTGCTGTAGTGGATTGCCAGAGGATGGTGATGATGGTGAAAGTGGTGATACCCTCTCGAGCAGACTAACCTTTTAGTCTGCCCACAGCCACAACCTGCAAACAAGCATATTATACTTTAGAGGAAAATCAGCTAGTAGATATACTTAATTCCCCCAGTACAGTGGCGTCTTAAAGTTTATTCCTGTTACCCCCAAGGTTATTTTCAAGCTCGGAAACAACTCACGTAATGAAGTCAATGAAGGCTATATCTAGCACCACCTATTCTAAAATGTCCTAATGATTAAAAACACTTGGAATTCGTACGTTTTCTTGGCTTAAAATTGTTTGGTATTAAAGTACAAAGTGGTAACTGTCACGTTTAATTTGCAGTGAACTTTGAGCTGAATAAAACCAGCCAGAATTTAGAAAAAAAAATCCTATATTGTAGATATTTAACCGAATACAGAATTATAACGATATAACTGTTAGCCCTGAAAATTGTAAACTTTATAGCAAGCTTTATTTTAACTGATAAAATACATACCGATATGAAACCCGTAAATAATGAGGTGCAAAATTCGTATCATTTTGGTTTTCATTGTTACCGTAGAGTGTCCTCGTAGTGGGAAAAAAAAAATATGACTGGTTTTGTCCAATAGCAACCTAACGGCTTCCAGCTAATTTCAGCCAGCCGGCTTCCTGTTTGCAGCTTTCATTTAATTCTTAAAAATATATTTACACTTTAAAATACTGAACACCAATATGTCCACAATATTTGGTTCCTGGTAAATATGTGACTACCTAAAGACTTGAATTTTCACTTAATTCCAAAGTTTTCTAGGATCAAACGAAACCGAGAACTTACCGCCTCAAACCATGACAGCTGGCAGCAAAATGATTTCCACTGGCTGACGTTAAGCCTGGACTCACCTCGGCCTGGAAAATATATCCTACCCTTGACGCCACCGCCACTGCCAATCACACTCTTTGAAACTGAATTTTCATCATTTTCTCATATTACAAATTTCAGAATAGTTGGACATCACACTATGCACATATTTTAATTGTTTCAGCAAGAATATTTCAATGTAGCTATGGTTTGGTGAGTATTTACGTAAATATTGCAAGAACCGCTAGTCCCTGGGAGGCTTAGTTGCTATATTTTCATTGCTTAAGCGACCTTGGTGCAATATACCCTTACCTGTGTTATCAAAGAATTGAAAAACGTATCTCTTTATATTTACACACGGCATAGAGGTTCATAGCAGGGCAGGGGTACTAGATTATAAAAAAGAGGTGTGTGCTTGTGTGTGTGTGTGTGTGGCAATGCAGGGTTGGTGGTAGGTACGGTTGTGTGGTATGAATGAAAATATTTATCTCCATCGAAGCAGTTTCTCACGATTTCGATTACGCTGCCAGTCAGACTCTTGGACAACATTTGTGTTTCCCTTGGCCCCGTCCAGCCGGAAATATTGCTACCTGGGGACCTGGATATAACATTTTCTGCTCTCCTCTCGTCCCCCTTAACAAGAAAGAGTATGGTGATGCAGGAGGCTACGGGAGCGACACTTCACAATATTTCAGCGATTCATAAAACAAATACACACATGAACAACAACCATCTACATTTTAGCTGATATCTGTCCGAGTTTTAATATAAAATTGTGCTCTGGTTGGTCATTTTTCTGGGCAGGAAGAAGAATCATTAACATAAAAAGAATATATATCTGGATAAGAAAAAGTGGTCCAGTGAATAAGGATTAGGTCTTCGGAGTGTATTTCTTTTGCCAATCATTGTCTGAGTCTCGGATGGTCAATATATTTCATGATAAACTGATGCAACATTAAACGTTATTTTCATCAACAATTTTCTCCACGCTCCGCCACCTCAAATTTTACCACTGCACCCTTGCTTGCTTCCCCTTTCTTTTTCTCTCCATTCCAGTTCCTCCTCTATACCTCATATCTTCCTTCCCATCCTCATTTTCTCCCCCTCCATTCCTTTTCAACCCTTCTCCAAACTCCTTTCTTTATTATATTTTATTCCTTTCCCAGTCCTCATCTTCCTTTTTTTTCTTCTTCTTTCCTCACTTCTTTTCCTACCGCTATTTTTTATCTCCGTTTTCCTCTCCCTCCCTCTGCTTCCCTCCCCCCCTCCTCTCTCTCTCTCTCTCTCTCTCTCTCTCTGCGCCACCTCATTAAGTTTTTATTAGAATCATTACTCTTTGTTTTTGTTGCTTTTATCATTATTATTATTATTATTATTATTATTATTATTATCATCATCATCATCATCATCAGCGGCATCAGAGAGACCTGCCAGGGGGTTAATGAAGGCTAGGTCTAACCCCTCCAGTCTGAAAAATATCTGAACCTGAAAAATACATAAGTAAATAAAGTCTATTAGAAGCGAGAATAAAGTGGAGAGAACATCATCGCACTGAAGAGGTGTAGGGGACAAAAATTTCCCAAGGGCAGACTAAAATAAATCACTATCGTCAGCTTTTTATTTATTTATTTATTTTTACCTTGGCTCAGATTTTCGTCATTTTGTTTCTTATTTCGAGGAACTGAGTGGCAGAAAAAAATATGTCCCAGCGTTACATCCTTTCCATAGCACTTCTTTGTGACTAGCATCGTATTCTAGCACTAACCTATTATTGCAACTCATCCTTCAATATGGAAAGGGGACATTTTTAGGCAAAGTTGCAGGGGGAAAAAAAATGATTCTTGAGTTTCAACTGTAGAAAACGCACACAACAGAGGCTATTTAAAAAGACAAGGGAAACTAAAACATTTTATTTCTCTACTGCGAAGCTTCGGATGTCATAGTGCCGAATTATAGGTGGTACTGGAGGATTCGTAACACCTCTTTCTTGGCGACTTGTTTTGCCTATTATGCCTTAGAATGTTTTTGTTTCCTATCAGTTCAAGCCATACACTTTGCTTTTATCCCCTTGTATCCAGACGATTTTATTCTCGTTACGGTAGACTATTCGAACGGGAGGAGTTAGATGCAGCCTCCATTAACCCCTTCACTAGAAAAGACGCTTCCTACGTGTCATTAAATCGTCTTGTAGTAGGAGGGATGAAATAAGAAAATAAGTCACCAGAGTGAAGGGGTCAGGGTGTATTGTGCAAAATGAATCGCTGAGGAAGGGATGTTTCAAAGCTTCAAATTCGAGTCGTAGTTGGGTGAGTGGCCTGCAGATGACGCTGAGGCGGCCATGCGAGGCGACATGTTCAAGAGAGAGGGACTGGCAATCATTTCTCTCCCGGATGTCGACCTTCTCGCTACTCCTTCTAGTAAGTACGTTTGTTTTGGTTTTATTTTTGGTCGTGTTTTATTGATATAGGTGTTAGGTTGGGGCGCTCATCATCCACTCGCTTGATGTAGTGCTGCTCTCGGATGTCTGTCATTTCCTCTTCTACGTCCTTCTTTCCTTCCATCCTCTTCTGTTTCCTTCATTCTTTCCTTTTTTGTCTACGGGTGACTTTACATTCCCCCTCTTGTATCTTTCCTTCATTCTTTCCTCTTTCTTCTGCCTGTGGGTGATTTTACATTGAGTGACAAGCCAAATGGTTTCCTGTACTCTAGGAAACCATGTATTACGCTGGGTGGTAACCATATAACCAAATTTTGGCGCCTGGTGGTTAAGTGGGTAATTGTGGCGCTCAAATCGGATTGAGCCGGTGAAGGTTTATATCAAAGGGATGATTGTTTTTGTTTTTTTATGCAAGGAAGAAGGAACCAAAGGCCAGGGCCCGCATACTGTTCCTTCCAAGAAAAAGTAAAAACAATACAAAAGAGAGCCAAATTCAAGATCCATTCATTTCGAGATGCCTAGATACACTGCGTTTGAAAGGTTGGAGATCATAGGAAGCAGGGAATACAGACAGAGTAAAGGGATGGTTGGGGTTTATTGCTCACGTAAAGGGATGGTTGGGGTTTATTGCTCACGTAAAGGGATGGTTGGGGTTTATTGCTCACGTAAAGGGATGGTTGGGGTTTATTGCTCACGTAAAGGGATGGTTGGGGTTTATTGCTCACGTAAAGGGATGGTTGGGGTTTATTGCTCACGTAAAGGGATGGTTGGGGTTTATTGCTCACGTAAAGGGATGGTTGGGGTTTATTGCTCACGTAAAGGGATGGTTGGGGTTTATTGCTCACGTAAAGGGATGGTTGGGGTTTATTGCTCACGTAAAGGGATGGTTGGGGTTTATTGCTCACGTAAAGG
>JAGKTI010006110.1:23613-41972 GCA_018397915.1 Birgus latro | reverse complement strand
AAGGATAGGTTAGTTTAGACTGCGGTTAGGTTAGGCTGGGACAATCTAGGTTAAGTTTAGGTTAGGCTAGGTTAATTTAAATGAATGATTAAAAACTTTGCATCTTTCTATATTAATCTAACCTAACCTTACCTGCCTAACCTTAACCTCGATTATCCCAGCCTAACATAACCACAGTCTAAGTTAATGTAAGTAACATAAACTTAACCTCAATTATCCCATCCAAACCTAACCACAGCATAAATAAACCTAACCTTAATTGGCCCATCCTAATTTTAACTCATTTCACGAATTTCCAAGGGATTTCATGAAATCAATGGTTAAACAAATTCCCTGAAACATGTATATACAACCATATGTTTGTCCAGCCAGTATTCCTCTTCTCTAAGCAAGAAAAGTAGTTACCATTTCATTTCCTAGACCAACTGGTGGATCAGCAGCTGCTATCCTAGGGAGAGGAACTAGGTTACAATGGGAGAAACACTGGCATTGCTGCATTTCAGTTTCAAGCCAAATTTTCCTTGATTTTGTCTGTCTTGTAGCTTACAGGCCCAACTACAACAGCAGATATGTCTCATCACATGCACAACATTCTCATGAAGCTATACCTTTCTTGTCATAATTGATTTAGAATAATGATGTTTAGGTAGTTAACGTTGAGTTCATTTGTATAACATAGGAGCATATCTGAGGGGATACAGTTTTGGACAACAAACCTTGATATAACCTACCAGTATCCTAAACTGACCTAACCTATCATAACCTTGGCTATCCAAATCTAACCTATAGTATTCAAAGTGTAATTGTGGGGAAACCCGTCGTGGATGGATTTTCCGCTGTTGCACGTTACTGTTGTGGGCCTTTGCACCTTCAGGTTAAGTGCCATACCCTTAACACAATGAGAATTTGGTTTAGTGCTTAAGGGATATTATGGGAGAAAGGTGACTGACCAAATAAAAAAACATCTGTGCTAGCCAAACTAAGGTTATTCTGCCATAATCTTCATTCCTAACCAAATACTTCAATGTACTCACTTAGGAACCACTGCAACAAGGAACAGTAGATTATAGCCCATAATGTCACAGGAAATCTGTGAAAATAGTCATTTTGTGAATTCATTAGTCAATCTGTGAAATGAATTCTTAGACCAGGATGATTTTGGTTAAATTTCAGTGAAAGTCAGGTCAGGTTTGGCTAAATATGGCTAAGTTGGATTAGATTTGATTACTTTAGATTGTGGTCTGTCCAACTTACCAAAAACTAGTTATAACTTATTAACAAACCTATACTAGCTAGACCTAACATTACTCAAACATTACCTAACCTAACCTAACCCTTCTTAAATAATACTGTATATTAAGCTCACCTAACTACAACCTTTATTTAAACTAATATAACAGAGATATTCCCAACCTAAGTTAAATAAAATCCATTTCACAAACTGACAAGGATTTTCATGAAATTACATTTTCCATACATTCCCTGGAATATACAATTTGCCTGCAAACAGGCAACCAGACTTACTTCAGATAAGTAACTATTAGGGTCAAAACTGAATATGTCCAAATACTATTAACTGAAGTACTGCAGTACCTCTAGCTGAAGCTGGTGGGTTAGGCTTACACTAGGCGTGGCTGATCCAACAGAAATCACACTGAATTGTTAATATATTCTGAATATAAATACCTATATGCATTGAGCAATCAACTGAACATTACACACACGTTTCTGCAGCATTTTATGACTAAATGTATTGAAGAAATAGCATTCAACAGTATGTGCCTCTACCGTTGAGTTGACTATACCCAAATACCACAAATACTCCACAGTTACGTTATTATTACTAGAATTAAGGTATCTTGCTACCCAAGAACTACTTCTGACGCAAACCATTCCACTCCAAATAAGGTAATGAGGCAGTAATTCATCTAAATACAAGCGAGGAGCGCCATACATATCATCTACGACTTGTTGTTGTTGTCAAGCACAGGCGCCTTTTGATCGCTAGGGCTCCTCCGACCCTGCCGGTCCCGTAAGGCGCTAACGAGGAATGTTTTCCAATATGGCCGCGCACAGCCGATGTGTAACGCGCCTTTGGCACAAAAGGCGCCGTTAAACGTTTTGAATATCCGGCCCCTGGTCGGTATGGACTGTGTTGACTGGAAAAAAACAAAATTAGCATATAGTCTGAAAATCATTCCATTGTTTTAATAATAATGATGATCTGTGTATACAATACTGAAAATAATTATAAAAGTAATTCACCTTCTGTTCGAGATAAGCCTATAATATTCATTTGTTGTGATTAATAAAACATGTTTTGCTAGGAAATTTTGTTGATTAGAGCCATGCAAGATGATTTGGTTATGTAGAAATGGGCAAATATACTTGTATATACACTTTCATTCAGCAAACTTCGTATTATTCATAATGAAAAGATGATATTCATACCATGTTACTAGCAACAGTGTTTGGCACTGGTTTTGAAATATAAGCTTGAAACTATTCTTTTATTAACTATTATTATCACGACACGAGAATAATCTATCCACACATTTTAACTCATTATTTTCATATTAGACCGACATTAATTAGAAATATATCAATGATTAAATAATACTAGGCAAAAAAAGCAATTCTGACCATCATACAATCGTTGAAATTTGCAAATAAAGCTTCCATAAAAATGAAATATATTTTTAAGTAGAGATATTATATACCAATTCTTCCCAGTATTATAAGGCATACTTTTTGTGAAGATAATGGCTTCCAGTTTTAAGCAAACATTATGTTAGTAAAACAAATTATAGGTGAGTCTAACCATCCATGATACTTGGGCCCCATACCTAGCTTTACCATATAACTGATATCTCAACTGAAAAGCTCTTATTATTTTTCTCTATTCTCAAAATTTCTAATGACTGTATTTATACGGACAAGTGACCCTTCCACCACTCAGTGCACTCACAGCTATTACATGAATTGTTCGCGTGACACAAAGTACTGATCAGTACAGGCAGGCGGTCGGTACTGATGTCAAACCAAGAGGGGGATAGGGCTGGCCCGACTGGACAGTAAGGCTGTTAACTAATGTATATATATCGTCATCAGCCGTTGAGGTCTACTGCAGGACCGGCCTATCCCTACCGAAACAGGGACGATACAGCCATGTTTCTCTACCCAGTGGCTTAAGGTGTCTGGTACAGACTGTATGTAGGGTGAGAAGTGCTTGTGAGTGCAATTGTTGTGTTGTAGTGGCTTTGGATGTGTGTGTGTAGTCTGTGAACCAAGTGTAATCGGCCTGCCTTAAGCCGACAAGGTACAAGTACACTAGTATGCGACACTGGTTCAACTACATCACCCCTTGTGTCCGCCAAGGTAGTAAGTGGCTTGGTGAACGCTTCCCAAAGTTTATACAACTTTGGCGGGAGGCAAATTCTGCGCCCACCAGCGTTCGAGACGCACACTCTACCACTGAGCCACAGAGGCTGGTATGATACTAACTTAAAAACTGAAAGGTTAGCTATCTCATCGGGATCTGCTAGTACACTCACTGAAGCCACAGCCACAAAAAACATTAATAAGTGCATGGTCGTGTTTTTTAAGCCTTGGGTACGGTACGGTACGGTACGGAATTTTGCCCATTTTTTCATGCCCGCATCGTGTCATACCATACTTCAAAGATAATATCGTACTGTAATTCCGTACCGTACATTTTGACTAAACATCAACCGTTCCATACCATACCATATTACCAGCCTTGCTTGTAACAGAAAGGGCAGTCAAGCAAGTGTAGGGAGATCTCCTGGTGATAGTGATCATGTGCCCCAGGTATTCCATCAAGGACAATAAAAAAAAAAAAACCATGAAAATTCCATGATGCACGACACTGTTGTCCCCAGATCTGCCCAAATACCTGCCTGTGGATCATGAAAAGTAGCCGCCGTGGGCTGAAACTCTTTCCCCTCCTCTCACGCAATAGTTTTGACTGTCCCCCACTTGGCCAGTGGGAACTGGGGCAGTGGGCACATACACCACGAACATCTCGGCCACAGACATAGGTAAATCTCCATCATTATTTAGGAGTCAGCATTCCCCTTCGTAATCTAAGTGTGTTGTCATTTATGTTGCGTCCTCCTTGCCTCAAGAGAGTAGGTAGATCCTCTTGCTTCACTAGTTTTGCTGGGACACCTTCTGTTCTTGTGTGTCATTTAAATAGCTTCAGCAACGACGTATACATAATTATGTTAACACCTTCAGAACCATAACGTCTCATAAATTTTAATCAATTCTAAAACCAAACAATTTTAATAGAGCTTTCGAAGAATTTTTCGTTGTGAAGGATTTGATGATTGCTATGCTTCACCCCTGTAGTAAAAAAAAAAAAAAATCTCCAGAGTTTAATAAAATCATCTAGCGATTGTGAGAATCACCCCCTCCCTTCAAAACAACAGACGCTTTAATATTAAGGTGGCTCATGTACGCTTCTGAGCAATAGTCTCTGCCAACCCTCTAATTTTCCCACGGGTACAAGGAAATTGTAGTAAGAATTCCAAACTGAATATAAGGTCACTGTCCAGTGCTGAGTTGGTAGTTCAAAGCTTTGTTGGATATAAAGAGGAACGACACTCAGTGATATTATTACTTGTGCAGCCTATATTTTCACTACATTTCATCCATTATAACTAGTCCCATATTTTTTTTTCTTTTGCACCTTATTCATACAATTCAGTGGCAGGAATAACATTTCTGTGGTTATACATCCTTTCTATGACATTCTTCATAACTAGCAACATATTACAATGTTGATAGCTAGTTACAGATTAGCATTCAAGATGAAGAGATGGTAATTTTAGAACAAGTTACAATGAGCAGAGTAGAGCAACTGGTCATTTACTGTGCGAAACCATGGCTACGACTCCGTCTCGGCGAGAGAAAAACTGTGACTCATAAGTGTTCCAATGGTAGCAATAAACTGGAAAAGATTTATTACTAGAAAACATCCAAAGCATCCAGATGACGGCCTTATGTGATGAACAGACTATAAGTGGAATTAACTTTTTTTTTCCTTCATTCTTGCTACTGTCAGATAAGTTTATTCAGGAGACACTATTCAGACTGAAAGGTTAGTTATGGTTTTCCTAAGTGAAAGGGGTTAAATAATAGCCCCTGTTAGACACACCTTTCACCACAAGAGTTCTTCCAAAGACTACATCAAACTGTCCATGCATTAGCTACAAGAAATGATAAATTACTCCCTTTTAATTCTGAAGGAATAGAGACATGTCATTCTGTCTGAAAACTGTACACGTATTCTGCAGGTACGACATGTTGGTTCACTTGCCATACAGCCCTGACAGTGCCAGGGTGCTGAAAGTGGCCTCCTGGACCCCCACCAAAGGTCTACGCTGTGTCACACCTCTCACCCTTTTCCCGGAGAAATACACCAAGTAATGTGTCTACATTACTGGCCATTTCAGAACTGAAGTAGGCTATTTATGTACTGTGTCGAAATTACTGGTCATTACAAAACTGGAAAAATATAAGCAATGTACCCAAATTACTGTCGACTAGAAAGTGCTAGTCATGAGGAAGTGCTATGGAAATGACGTGGAGCCATAGCACTGCATTTTTCTCCACTGAGGTATGGGAAATATGCTGCAAAAGACTGAAAATCTAGGGCAAGTTAATGCAAGGAGGTATAACTTGTAGCTTGTAGTATATGTGTTATAGAAAATGTAATTAAAGAGAACATCGAGCCTATAAACAGTTATTTAAATGAAACAAATATTAGTAATCAACTAATAAGCAATAATTAAAATTTGTCATGCAGTTCCTTTAGTTGCATTGAATAATACGTAATTGCCTCTATTCCCAGAGGATTATCATAGAATCAATAAAAAGACACTTCCACCCTACATATCGCACTACAGTTTCCTTACATTTAGAGGATTGCATTATATTTTGCAGTTTCCATGGCGCAGTGATAAACGTGACGGTGTTACCATATGAACCTTTCTGGGAAGAGTCCATCGAGGGCAACACCACAAAGTACTCAGGCACTGACTACAACCAGCTGGTTGTAGTTGGTCAGGCCCTGAATTTTACTTTCCGTGTCCTTCCATCATCCAGCTGGATCGAGGTGAGAATTATATACTTGTATTCGTTCAAACTTTTGCTGTGACTTTTTGTTGCGTAGTAAAGTAATTAATATCAATTTTACACTCGAATAGTATATCGGCATCATTTTGCAATATTTTGTAGCCCACTCAATTCTGTGTGTGATATGTTGGTGATTATTTAACCCGCCCTATCCACCACTGACTCTCCCCAATCCTGACAATTTTTTTTTTTGGGGGGGGAGGGCTCAATCCTCCGCTTTTGGTGAGAAACATCGAAAATTCATAGAGAAATCTCCCAACTGAGCTTTAAATGCCCGACACAGGTAACAGTACCCTCACCTGGTTCGTGCTGTATAGGAGGATTGGCTCCAGAGAAAACGGAGTATGGTAGGGGTAACTACTCCAAACGACTCATTATATGTATTTATTTATTTATTTGGTACTATGTAGTAAAAGAGTATATTGGTTTTCACACAGTAATATAAGTGATATAAGCGTTGTTTCACTCACCAAACACATCAACATACTGCACCTGTTTTGACGACATTACCTGATCATCATTTCTAACTGTTTCTTCCTCTAACACTACATAAACTTTGTCCTCCACATTGTCATCGAATGGGGATCACACTGGCCTTGACCTTCGCACCATAGTGCGACATGTCTTTACTGGCAAGGTCACTGGTAACAGGTGAGTTGCTGAGACAATGGCGTGCGAGAGGGGGGGGGGGTCACGCGGGGTAAGGCATTGTCCCCGCCTGGCATTGGGTAGAGGAAGGTGTCCCGTATATACTTACCAAAAATCACGCGCAAAAGTTGAAGAATGTGCAAATGACAGACCTTGCAATTGCAGCGCGTTTACGTACGTTGACGAGAGTCACAGTGACAAAACATTCGGAGTTACAAGTACGTCAATGGGAGTCGGCGGGTTAAAATCTGATCCTTACAGAAACCATTGTTACGTCACGGTCCCTCACTGCCACAGGCTCCAACAGCAGTAGATCAGTACAGGAAGAACTTTGCTTAGTGAGATGTTCTTCCTAGAGGCAGCCTTTCAGTGTACAACAACACAGCAGCACAGGCACTGTAAATAAACACTGGCTTTTTAAGTTCACTGTCTTTACTTTCCAAATAATTACACTTAATGCCTGCCAACTTCACTATTCTCACAAGCATTGAAGATACACAAACTTCACCAGCTACACTGACACTTAATGCTTGCCAACAACACTTCACTGTTTTCATAAACTCCACTAACTGCACTGACGCTGAACTACACTCAGACTGAACTGAAAACCAACTGAAACTGCTCTAGTCTCTTCCGCATCCTTATATAAGCTTCCTATATTCTAGAGTGATCTACTTCTACAAAGTTCTCGTGCATTCCCGAGAGAGCATCGTTTACAACAATTACCAACTCGGAGATATCCAAAACATGCCAGAGTTTTCTTACAATGCATAACACTCTAAATTATTTAGCATACAATCTGAGATAAATTTACATAATTTAACAATCTCATAAATAAAACATTATAGAGAAAAAGAGTAAAAAAATTAAAGTATAACTTACAAAATAACTATACTCACAATAGAAGGCCAACTGGCATCTCTGACACGGCACAAAAAAAAAAAAAAAAAAATCAAGGAGTAAAGAGAACTCTCCAGACTATCTAACTAGCATTTGAGTTTCTTAACACTACCCCCTCCCTAGTCCTTTGTCGTCTTGACTAAACTACACAATATATACAAACATACGGTAATCCTTAATCCTAATGAAACAGCTAACTATACACAATATAATCCTTCCACATATCAGGCCTTCTCCTATGCCGCTTCCAACGACGTCCCTGCTCCTTTACACAGTCCACTCCTCCTAGAAGGTCTTGGTCCTCTTCCTGATTCACTTCTTCTCTTGGGAGACTGACAACCATCCTCTTGTACTTCCACTCGTTGGTCCTCCTCAACATCCTTGGCTGCGGGAGAGCATGATTCATCGGAAACTTCCCAGCTGTACTGTAACAGCCCTTTGTACTGCCACAGACGATTCACGTGTACCACCTTTGTCCGAGATTTCCTGCCTCCCCGAATCCGGTACATTACGTCTGACAGGCGGTCCAACACAGTGTAAGGCCCGTCCCATGGGCTCTGCAGATTCGGTGACGGTCCCTTCTTCCACTGAGGATTGTATAACCAAACTTGGCCACCATCCTTGAAGCTCACCTCACTTACCTTGGCATCATACTTGCACTTTATCACTTCGCCTGAAAACTTTACGGCTTCTTGCACCTGATGATGTTCCTCAGCCAGCCTTTCCTGAAGATGCCTCACATAGCTGGAAGTATCGGTAGGCAGCTCTTCACCAGGTGGTCCAACATGAGTTTTGCAGGTGTGTAACCGGTAAGCTCATGGGATGCTGACTGATATGCCATCAGCAATGCAGGTAATTTCTGGTCCCATTCCGTTTGTCTCTCTACTCAGTACTTGACCAGTTGTTGTCCCAGGGTCCAGTTGAATTTCTTCACAATTCCATCTGACTGTGGTCTGGTAGGGGTCATCCTTGTCTTCTTGATCCCCAGTAACTTGCAGCACTCACAGAATACAGCAGACTCGGAGTTTCTCCCCTGGTCTAAATGAAGCACTTGTTGCATCCCAAAACGACAGAAGAACTGGTCAACTAACAACTGAGCAACAGTTGCAGCCTCTTGATCAGGGATGGCTTAGGATTTGGCCACTTTGTGAAGTAGTCCTTGGTGACACATATATACCATTTTCCTTTTTCAGTGAGTGGCAGAGGTCCAGCAATGTCCACCGCGACTCTTTCCATCAGTGCACCCACTTGGTACAGCTGAATTGGGTGCAACCACGTTTCTTGGGTCCCTTCTTGGCACAGCATACATCACAGGCCCGACACCACTCTTCAACATCCTGCCACATACCAGTCCAGTAGAACCTCTGTCGCAGCTGACTTACAGTTTTCTTCACTCCAAGGTGCACACTAGTAATCTGGTTATGGGGCTTATCCAAGATCTCAGACCTCATCTTCTTTAGACCCACCAGTTGCCAATACTTGCTGTGGCCATTGGGTGTCTCCCACTGACGCTTCAGTAGTCCGTTGCTCAAACAAAAAAGATCCCACTGACTCCAGTAGCTCTTGGTCACAGGGCTTAACATGGAAACCTCTTCCCGAGAAGGTCGCACTGTAGTCTGCTCCAGCCACTCTAGCACTGGTTGTAAATCTGCATCCTCCATCTCCATCCTCTTCAGGTCTTCTTCATCTGACGCTGGCCCCGTCACTGCAGTACGGTGGCATTTCTTGACAAAATTCCCATTCCTGCTACAGTGCTTGCCATCTGTTCTTCCAAATTCTTGCACATTTTTCATCAAGGTTCTTCTGCATTTCCTGAGTGGTGGGGCTTCTTGGGAAAAACTTGGTGGTTGTTAACTCTTGTCACCAGCTTTCACTAACTTACCTCTTCCTTCTCGTTTGGATACTCATAGCTGAAGTGTCCCACCTCACCACATGTGCAACACCCGTTTGTTCCAATCATGAGTTTCTTGCTCCTTCTTCCATTTGTAACAATCCACCTTGTGTCCTGGCTTCCTGCAGAACCAGCAACCTCCTCTGATCTTCTTTCTGCCACTTGTAGCAGTCCACTTTCCAATGCCCTGGCTTCTGACAGTACCAGCAACTTCCTCTGAACTGCTCCCGTTCCCTCTTCCTCTTGTAGGAGTCCTCTTTCCTATGTCCTGGCTTTTCACAGTACCAACAACTTATTTCAAATATTTCCACTTCACGTACCTGCGCCTTTCTTGCCTTGAATCCTGCACTATGACCTGACTGAAAAGTGAACTTACTGGACCTGATGTAGGACTCAAATTCTAGAGCCCTGGCTAGTGATTCCTGCATGCTTCTGGGTTGTGCCTGCTTCATTTGCACTTTCAACTCTGTACTGTCAAGAGCATCGGTAAGCTGGTCTCTCAGAAGAATAGTCAACAGGTTAGGTGCTCCAGGGTACACCATGTATGGCATACTCTCCAGATCATGAGCAAGCTGCTGTAGTTTTCGCCTCGAGCCCCATACACTGCTCCGGAATCTTGCTTTGTAAATCTCAGTGTGGTACATGGTTCCATAACTGAGCTCCAGTACTTCTACTAAGGACTGATAACTGTTCCTCTCCTCTACTGACATTTGGCCCAGAATTTCCATTGCGGCACCCTTGAGGCTAGTAGCAAGCTGCACTGCCCTCTGCCTATCATCCCAACCATTCTGATTAGCATGTAACTTAAACTGTTCACGGTAAGCTTCCCAAGATACTCTATCATCAAATCTTGAGGTTTCATTTTAATTGAACCCCCATTATAACCATGCACTTCACTGGTTTGGAGCCTAAAAACTAGGGCATCATAATTAAGTCTAGGACTTAAAACTCCTAAATTCTGATTATTCAATCCTGTAATGCTACCGTTAGATGCTTGGGATCCAACAAGATTCACTGTACACTGTCCACTCTTTTCATATGCTCCCTGTACACTAAACTGAGGCTCAGTAGCGCAGTATTTCTCTACAGCCCCGATTTTCTCACTAATTATCTTTACATAGTCAGCTACATGCTTCAACTGGTTATCTACATGCTGCCTGCACTCCATCAAATACCCTCAATAATTCCCCTCAACTGGTCGTCTACATCCTGTTTGCACTCGGTCACATTATTGCTTACCTCATACTTCTGCTGCCATAACTCAGCGTACACTTCCTCCTTTAATTGTTCCTGTTCTTCCTTCATTTCCCCCATGAAAGCATGTAGCTGTCCTTGCATCATCCGCTGTAATTCCCTCTGTTGTTCCTGTAATGGCTCTTGAAGCTGTTCCTTATCCCTAGATAGGAAGACGTCCCTTCTGACCTCGGGATAGGAAGACCTGTGCCAATTGGATACACTGAAGGAAAATAATAAAAGAAAATATACAAGGATGTTTCATTCAAAACTAATGGAGCTCAAATATGAATAAAACTCCTGTGGAGACCAGCTGAGTAACAATTAATAAAACTGAGCTAAAATAAATCCATTTATAAGTTACATGGAAAAAAAATAGTGAGGGAAAAAAGTAGTACTGACTTATTCTCTTCCTGAGATGCACATACATGGAACTGAGAAAAAAAAACTACCTAAACCTATAAATCTAATACCTAAATATCACACAGTTGGCCTGCCAACCCTGGGTTCCACAGAAAACTGGGTGCCTTGCATAAATGGATAAAGGTAATGAATATATACACCGCTACCCTCAAAGCACTAAGTTAATGTGTCAAGCTCTTGTTGTGGGTCTTTGCGTGGTGTAATGACGGCCGTCACACCACCACTAGGGTCACTGGTACACTCAGTGTCACATCACCCACACTAAATAACATCACGGGTTTCTGTGTCAACCTGGGGTTCCAGTGTGGTGTCAACAGTCCTGTTGAACTCCTTCACTTCAGTTACTCTGCCAGCTCTTCGTCTGACAGGTATCTTGTTCGCTTGGGGCCCATGACTACACACCTGTAAATAACAGCTCTAAGTTTCCCATTATTCCGGCCACCACTGACCCCTAAAACCACCCCATTACGGGATAACTGCAACACTAGGTCAGTTTCCCATCACCCACAATAACAATCAAGGGTTTTTGTGTCACTCAGGGGTTCTGATGTGATGTCAACAGACCTCTTGAAATACTACAGCTTTAGAATGTTCTGCCAGTTCTGTGTGGGACAGCTACCTAGCTCGTTTTCCCTCCATTACCTACACAAATACACTAAAAACCAAAGCAAACCAAATATACTACTTTATATTGCATGCATATAGTGGGACATGTTACACTCAAGCACATGGTCATATCGTGCTTAAAACATTTAAAATGTACTTTCAAGTCTTCGACCTTGACCAGAATGGCCTTCCTCTCTCTCTCTCTCTTTACAAGAATTATACGCTACGGGAAGACATGTGCCAGTTGGATAAACAGGCACTCATCAGAGAGTCGACAACGGCGGGAACTTAAGCCTGCGGGCAGAAACAGCATAGGCTGGCTCAGGACTGCTTTGGTAAAGGAAAAAGTTGCCCATTACCCATTATTCTGAGCACCATTAACCGCGAAACTTAAACGCACCCTGGCCGTGTATCCATATGGCACAGGTCTGCTGCTGTAGCTCAGTGTACACTTCCTCCTTTAATTGTTCCTGTTCTTCCTTCATTTCAGCCATGAAAGCATCTAGCTGTCCTTGTATCCTCAGTTGTAATTCGCTATGTTGTTCCTGTAATGGCTTTCGAAGCTGTTCCTTATGTACTTGCAATTGTTCTTTAATTTCTTAATTTTATGCCTGTAGTTGTCCTTTGAATTCTTTCTGTCCTTCGTTCTGTGCCTATAATTGTTCTTTGAGTTCTTTATGTCCTTCATTCTGTGCTTGTATTTTTTTCTTATGCAAGGAAGAAGGAACCAAAGGTCATGGGCCCGCAAACAGTTCCTTCTAAGAAAAAAAAAAAATACAAAAGAGAGCCGAATCAAGATCCGTTCATTTCGAGATGCCTGGACACACTGCATTTGAAAGACTGGAGATCATAGGAAGTAGGAAATACAGACAGAGGAACACAGTTCCAGTGTTGACCTGTTGCTTAAATGAAGGAATAAGAGTAACGGTTAACTCTTGCATTATAGAGTTGGACAGAAAAGGGATGAGAGGTTGTTGCTAGAAGGGTGCTACGTGCCCGGCGTAGAGGTGGAGGGATGCAAGCACACAGTTCAGAGGAACAGTGGCCATTGAAGAAGCAATAGAAAAGAGATAAAGGTGCAACAGTGCAATAGCTTCATAACTGCAGTCAGCAATGCCTCCTCTTGCCTTGCTTGGCCTCGTGTCTGTACACCTTCTGCCTCCATGTCAAAGGTTAGACTTACTTCAGCTGTTTATGATCCACATTCCTGACACCACTGTTACGTCCCAGTCCCACACTGCCACAGGTCCCAACAGCAGATCAGCAGAGGAAGGAAGTTGCTTAGTGAGTTGTTCTTCCTAGAGGCAGCCTTTCAGTGTACAACAACACAGCAGCGCAGACGTTGTAAATAACCAATTGCTTTTTAAGTTCTCTGTCTTTATTTTCCAAATACTTCACTAACTGCATTGACACTGAACTACACTCAAACTGAACTGAAATCTGACTGAAACTGCTCTAGTCTCTTCCCCATCCATATATAAGCTTCCTATATTCTAGAGTGATCTACTTCTATAAAGTTCTCGGGCATTCCCGAGAGATCAGCGGTTACAACAGTTACCAACTCGGAGACATCCAAAATATGCCAGAGTTTTCTTACACTGCATAACACTCTAAATTACTTAGCATACAAAGTGAGATAAATTTACATTATTTAACAAACACGTAAATAAAACATCATAGAGTACAAAAATTACTGTACAACTTACAAAATAACTACGCTTACAATAGCCTGCCAACTGGCAACTCTGACGTGTCACGAAAAAAAAAAGTTCGAGAAGTACGGAGAACTCTCCTGACTACCTAACTAGCAATCCAGCTTCTTAATACTATATTGTTTTACACATAATGCTTGATCAGTAACCACTCATTACAAAGGCTACAATCTGATCTCATTTTCTTGGCTGCTACAGCCAGAAATCTTGTTTCATAAACAATGTTATTTAAAATATATTCAGCTCCTGTATATCATACCATCCTAGATTAAACGAGTAGTCTCACTGAAAAAGCACATTAATCTCATCAATGCCTTCAGTGTTGATTGATGTCGATCAATGAAATGGACAAACTGTCGCTTGCATCGGTATCGTCAGTGCCTTCTAAAACTGTATGATACTCCCCAGGGATATCTGTCCTATTTGATGTCTTTTATGAGCCCCCAGTATGTGCGTAGATAATTTCAGCCACAATACACCATTGTCTGTGAGAATGATATGGCATTTATTCTTCATTTGATATGCACCGTAAGTTATTTTGACTACATCTGTTTTTCGATATGTATCTCGTTATTTACAGGATGCTATTAAATCCATTTAAAACAGTTTGGATGTGAAAGCAATAGTTTATTGCGTGCTAACTACTTATTCCATAAATGGTAAAATTTGAAATCAAATGGAAAATTGCCTAAACTTTTCCTTAATCCCCGGGCAGTTTGCTGGCTTTCTCCAAGGGATATTTTCGACCCTATAAGTTCTCCCTCTCTCTGCAAACACGGTGCAGGTAAAGGAATACTTTCTTGCCATCTCCCCTCTTCTTTGTGACTTCTTACCTCTCTCACTTTACTGCAGTGTTGCATCATTTTCCTCATATTACTGACATTTCAAGGATCATTACCCTTATTAACTGAATGCTTCTGTCCCAGCCCAATTTCGCAAGCCATATAGCATCCTCCAAACATTGAACTCTAGTCCCCTTTCCTGGCCAACTCCTCCTTGGAAGAGTTACCAGGTATTCGCAGTCCTTCCTGTATACAACTGATCAACTGATCAGCTAAGGAACTGTTTTCGTCATTCTGTATTTTCCTCTGCCTATGATTTCCAGACATTTAAACTCAGTGTGTTCACTGTCCAGACATCTCGATATTTTTTTTCAGTTCCTCCTAGAACAATTCATTATTGTACTTGAAACCTTTGTCTCGAACTGTATTTTACAATAAAATAATCAGTTTCTTTCAAATTAGGAAGAGCATCTTACTGGTAAGGTTTAAGGAATGCTACATAATAACTTTTACTTTGAGACATTTCTGTGAAGGGATATACTGTATGGTATAAATGACGCATGAGAAAAACAAATTCATTCAGGGCTTTCATTTCTTCCTGAATTTAATGTTACATTTACTTGCAGGTGACAGATCAGGTGGAGATTCGTAAATCGTTTATGACAACCGTGGTGTATGGTGTTCTTCCACAACGACTGGAGAGGTGAGATTCTAAGCTAAGGTTAACCTTTGGACTGCGATATTCACTGTTACTGTCGATTGTCCAGTTTCATTGCAGATAGTTTCATGCAGCAAAGAAAAACTACACATTGTCATATAATGATAGAGCCAGCAGACTAAATATGAAATTGCCTGATTTCTTTTTTATTATAGGTGATGTAAGTGCTGAGAAAAATAATTTACTTTTGTTTTACTTGTTAAAGTGGAGTAACTATATAATGAACCTGTCGATGGACAAAAGTCAAGAGCATTTTTCTACTGACTGTCTACAGATGTGGAACTGCATTCTGCACATATTACCTCCTTTTATTTGTTCAAAGTAACGACGCTTCTTTTGGTTTACTTATGTTACTAAGCGTCAAAAGTAAGTTTAAAAAAGTCCATTCCATAGTGGAGGGGTTAGAAACGGGCTCAGGTAACTCCACTGCTAAAAGGAATCTCTTTACAGCTTAAAAAAAGCAGTTGCAGGATGTTATAATCTTGTAGTGCTTCCGAGAAGGACTGCATATTCATCTCTGATTAATATATATATATATATATATATATAATGTATGCCTAATTCTTGGTTACTTTCTTCTTCTCAGCTTAGAAAGCAGGATTGGGAAGGATAAATGAATGGGAAGATGATGATGGAGTTGTAATTAATAAAACCCCTTGTAGTCTGGCACTGTTCGGTGGCAGAGGAATTGCTCTGAAGGGAAGCAAGATGCTAGATCATGAAGCTGAAAATGTAAAGAATCTCGAATATTCTGACACTGTTTCCAGATAGGACTTCACTATCAAATGTACCAGTAATATAATAATACAAATAATAATAATAATAATAATAATAATAATAATAACAAGAAAGCGCTGAGAGAGCTCAATACGTCTCCTCTATGCTTTTTTCATTAAAAAGGATCCGGGAACAGATCCGCCCCAAAATTTAGTTAATTTTGTTTATTTATTTATTCATTTATTTTAGCCCATGGCTCACCTTTCCAGAAAATTCCGTTGAGATTCATTGATAATGAATGAATGAATGAATGAAAGATAATGTGACATGGCGGCGCAGCAGCAGAGGTCATATGCCGCAGAACACAAACAAGAAAAGAAAGTCAAAATATATGAAAAACAACAAAAAGCAAAGAGAAAATCGATGCTTAAAACAAACCAACAGTTTAGAAGAAACCTGGTAAAAAGCAAACAGAAAAACGATGCATAAAACAAACCAACGGCATAAAAGAAACAACCAAAACTTAAAACATGGTGGAAAGATTGAGGTCAAAACTGTAACATTATCATTAAAACACAAGTTAAAATATAGTAAAGCTCTATAGCTTGCGGAGAAGGCCAGAACTCAACACAAAGGAGAAGGTGCCTCCCCCCATAGCACAAGCCTCTTCCACAGGCACCAAGGATAGGTACAATCCGTTGTCGGCCTGGCATCTGGAAAGGCACCGCCGACAAAGGTCCCCAAGACTGAGGCATTCAACAAGGAGATGCTGCAAAGTCAAAGGAACTGGACAGTCATCACAATAGGGAGGGGGCGCCCTCTCCTTTAAAAAAACATGAGTCAACCTAGCATGGTCAATCCAAAGACGGGCCAAAGCTGATCCCCACTGTCGGGACAGTCCCATATATCCCCCATCACCCAGGTTCTGACGAATGCTGGGGAGTTTGTTCGCCTCTGCTGCATCCCACCTCCTCTGCCAGCAGGAACGGACAGCCCCCACAGTGGCTGCACACAAATCCTCGGATGGGACACGGTAATTAGGAGAGACAGGCGAGAGGCAGCACCTCTAGCCAGAGAGTTAGCACGCTCATTGCCCACAACCCTTACATGTGCAGGGACCCAACACAGTTGTACAGAGTATCCTCGCCTACATAATAAGAAGAGCCACTCCAAGATAGTGAGGACTAGGGGATGTGATGGGAAACCACGAGACAAAGCTTGTAGGGCACTGGCTGGATCACTGAAAATGGTAAAAGAAGCTGGAGGAAAATTAAAAATCAATTCAACTGCAACTAATATGGCAGTAAGTTCACCCATAAAAACAGATGCAGAAGGAGGGAGACTCCCACCATGGCTAAAATCACCAAAAATTACACCAAACTGGCCTCACATGGGATTTAGAGCCATTAGTGTATACTGGGATCGAGTCACTGTGGGCAGAGGCATGTTCTAAAAATAAGACAAAGCTGCCTGTGAGGAAAGAGAAGCCGTCCTCTTAAGGAAGTAATCACATTGTTGTATCACTGGGAGAAGCCAGGCAGCCACTTAGGGGACACACAGGGCAAACAGGGGAGGACTGGACACCCAACTCCCTCATGGCACCCTCGCTCTGTACCCAAATGGGTGTGGATAGCGAGGGTGGGTGTCATAAAAGGGGTGAAGAGCGACCTCAGAGGCAGCCTTATAACTCGATGAGGTCGGAAGATGGTGAAGGCGTGCCAGCACTGCACCATTAAGGACTGCCGGCGGAGATCCAGTTGCAGTTAGTTTGCATCAACCAACAGACTTGCAATCGGGGAAGACCGGAAAGCCCCAGTTGACAGACAAATCTCAGCATGATGGAATTTAGTAGCCGCAGCCTTGCCTCAGTAGCAGAAGAGTGCACCACAATCCAATAGTCCAATTTGCACCTAAGGCACAGTAAACACGGAGTAGGATGGTTCTGTCAGCGCCCCAAGACAAGTGAGATAGAGCCCGTAGTAGAGACAGGGCATGGAGGCACAATAGTCGTAAGGAACAGAAACCTTTGTCCGTATTCATAAACATTTCCTTCCCTTGTAGAGACATGGGAAGGAAATCTTTAGCTGAATTGGTATTCTTAAAAAATTCCTTCCCTTCCTGAGCCGCTTGAAGAGAAAGATTTTACCTCTGGGCAGCAGAAATTATTGGAACTTGAAGGACTTACTTGACCCGTCTCTTCAAAAATTCCTTGGTAAGTTTTGTTCATTCTCTCGTGGATTGTTGTCTTGTATATATTTAAAATATTGACAGAAGTTACTGAATAGCTTTATTGATGCAGTTTACAACGCTATACTAATGTTTAAGCTCTATTTGTATCTCTTTAAAAGCGTTACCCATGTCGGCTGAGATAATTAGCCAGACATAAACAAAGCAGACGACGTCCTACCTCCGATATTCATCCAGTCTTTTATGATCTCACACTAACAAATCTTATACATTATGGCCAGGGTCACACGAGGATTCTTTTCAAGAAATATTTTGCTTGTTAATTTAACCAAGAAAGAAAACTTTGCCATCAAAGTCACACGAGTGGTTTGGCTCATGTC
>JAGKTI010006110.1:0-13603 GCA_018397915.1 Birgus latro | reverse complement strand
TTTGGAGGTGAAAATGTGTAAACGCCCCTAGATTGAACAAGGCAAGATCCTCATCATCCAATAATGATGCCAACAAACTCCCACGTGGGTTAATAAGACAGTCAGGGGTGGCGACCATTAAAGAGAAGAAAGGACGTAGGTAACTGGCCAAGAAGGTCTTCAAGTTCCACCCTACCGACTGCTGTGTTGGGTGGTAAATAAATGGAACAAATGACATACAGATGCACAGCAACACAATGGAGGTCAGACTGGATGTGGACTGGCCGATGAGTAATATCAGCTCTCACCAAAACAGCAACACCCCCAACAGGACCCTGGGTTGGCTTTGAGTAAAAAGCATTGTACCCAGGTGGTGTATGGGGAGTGGCAAACACTACAAGAGTTTCCTGGAGACATACACACATAGAAGAACAAGTCAGGAGGGTCCACAGTTCCTCCCAATTACTGCGCAGCCCTCGACAGTTCCACTGTAGTGTACTGGCCGAGAATGCCATAGTACCCATAGTGAAGGATGAATCAGGATGAGGGGCGAGACATCCTTGCCCCTCCAGCGGGTTTGGACTGATGCTTATGAGAGCCCTTTGAATGAGGCCGTCCATCACCAGAAACCCGCAGTCTCTGTCTAACATCCGATGGCAAACTTGAGGATGAGGAAATAATTTATACAACACCCTCTTGAAGTGGGCGTACCAGTTTGTTTGGAAGGCAGCTTGGGGGCCACCTTTAGGGATGTAGGACAGCCAGTGCCCTCACCAGAAGAGCCAGAAGTGGAAGTGGAGTCCACAGGTCTCGAATCATTTGAGGCCATCCAATGCTTCAGATCTGAAGTACTGACGAGCTGTCCAACAACATCCCCAGGTGGGGACTGGACCAGAGCTGAGCCATCAGCTTCAGCTGTCACCTGGCTAGATCCTTCAACCTGCTGGACAGTGGGAACAGGAGAGGTGTCGACAGAAGGGTCAACAATAGAGACCTTAGGTGGCCAGTCTTCATGCTCTGAGGACTCTGATGAACAATGGTGTCGTTTGCCAGGTACACGGAGAGCCTCCGGCATACTGGGTAGGACAGGAGAAGGAATCCAGTCAACGTGGACATCTGCCACTACCACTGAAGTGTGGAAACCGTCAGCCACCAAGGTGGGGGCGGAAACAGTCTGTGTAGGGGTGGGCAAAGTTCATTGTCACAAACAGTACGAACGGCGGGGACAGCATCCAGCACTAGCTGATGAAGAGGGGATTGGACTGGGTCGAGGCCGTCTCAGAGATATAGGATGGTGTACTGGCATTCCAGAAAGGACAGAAGCATAGGTAACACCGGGCTCGAAGAAATGAGTCTGGGGTCTCCTCTTAGCCTCGGGAAACAAAATCTCAAGTGTTCGAATGGACAAAATCTCCTTTTCCAAGCAGTAGCGAGGACAACTTTTATAAGATACAGCATGAGGGCCCCCACACTGATAGCATTTAAGGGGTCCTGGACAGTCACTGGTATGACTTGGTTCGCCACATGAGATACAGACACCAGGAAGGCCACCCAGTGCTCGGTGGCAAAAATGGCTAACATGTCCATACTCCTGGCAGTGGATGCAGCGCTTTGGGGTTGGCACATACGGATTCACAGGAAGCGATAGCCTTGCTAGTTTTACAGAATTCGGCAATGTCAATTTATCGAAGGTCAAGAATAACGTTGGAGTCGGGATCAGAATCCCATCTATCTTTATCTGAAGGCATTCAACCTTCACCACGCCATATGACCGCAGCTCCTCCAACATTCGCTCCTCTGAGTATTGGAGCATGTCTCGAGAAAAAACGACTCCTTTACTGTGGTTAAAGGCTCCATGAGGAACGCAGTAACAGAAGAGCCAGCAGCAGAGGTCAGAGTCAGTAGGAGGGAGCTCTTTTCCGGGGAGGACACATCAGTTAGAATACGTCCATCCCTCTGGGATGATGTCTTGGGCTGTCTTCCAAGGACAACACAATGGCACGGTGTAACTCGAAAATGTCAATATCCAGGACTGACCCTCCTATGGAGAATTTCAGCACCAGATATTTCGAGTATGATGTGGGCACCGGCTCTTCTGTGCTCAACCCAAGAGCTGTACCTACCCGAAGTGACCGCCTCCCAGTCCCAGCTGAATGCTCAGGCAAAGGAGGATATTTACCAGGGGCCTGGTAAGGCTCTATGGTGGCAATAATGGAGTTGCCTTGGACAGAATCAGAGTCGTTAATGGAATTTTGTTGGTTACAAGCAATACGCTTCTACAAAAACTTCATTCCCCCACCACTCCACCCACCATGGAGCCCAACAAGGGGAGGTCATATGCCACAGATAACACCACTGGCGACCCCAGAGGTACTGGGAGAGTATATGCAGGTAACCACTGGGGGACCTGGACAAGGGTGACCCCAGAATGATAGGAGCCACCAGGCCCCCCAGTGCCCACTTGACCCTAGCCAACATATGACCAGCCGACTGACCTGGTCGGGCCCAACCAGGCCACCCGTCTAGCCAGAATAAGGAACAAAAGAGGTGCATTGCTAGCTGCAGGGCGCATCGTTGCAGCATCGCTCAACCTCCAGGACTCCCGTCTCCCAGCATTACGGGACGCCATGCACGGCAAACACGTGGAGAGGCACCAGTCCCGCCCTAGATGGCAAAAGGGCAGGGACTAACATCACCAGCAGGCCTCCTCCACCAGTGATGGAGGAGGTGCTTGGTCCATGGGGTCGAAAATACCGAACCTTACAAAGGTTGGCATGCCTTCCCGAGTAGGTGGCAATGCCAGCCACGTTTCAAGCCCCACCACCACGTTAAGGTGACCCCCTGCAGCGGGGAAATTCATTGAGAACTTTTGGAGATATATGTGCGGGATACTCCGGTTCTGGTCCTGGATCTGATTCCAAAATTTAATCATTCCTTCCTTGGCCCATAGCCCACTCTTACACAAAACTTCATCAAAATCCGTTCATAACTTTTTGAGTAATCCCGGATCCGAATCCACCACCAAATTTAATTAATTCTTTATTGGCCCATGGTGTATTCCGCAAAATTTAATTGAAATTTATTGAGAAAATTTCAAGGTATTGTGTGAAATACTCTGGATCCGGATCCCGCCAAAAATTTCATCATTTCTTCCTTAACCCATGGCCTAACCCACCACAAAATTTCATCAAAATGCGTTCATAACTTTTTGAGTAATCCTATTAACAGACAGACAAACAAACCAACGTGTGGTAAAGCATAACATCCTTGGCAGAGGTAATGATATAATAATAATAATAATAATAATAATAATAATAATAATATATTATTATTATTATTATTATTACTACTACTACTACTACTACTACTACTACTACTACTACTACTGCTATTCGAGAATAAATTCTTTCCCATGATCAGATGGAATAGACGACTATAATGCCTATACATGTACCGTTGTTAAAGCTAACAATATTTGCAGATATGAGTTTACTTTCACCTATGAACAATTTGGACTTAAATTCGCCATGGCCACACCAATCATAGCACCCAGTTGGCTGAGCTTCTACTACCCTTTGAGTGGCCAGGTGTGGATCGGCGTCTTGGCTTCTACGCTGACTGTCTGCTTTGCACTTGTCAAGGTATTCATGAGTGGCCAGGCAGGGGCGCGTCCAGTATTAGTAATAACAGGCAGTAGATACGGTTCCATATTTATTTATTTCGTTATTATTATTATTATTATTACAATCATCATTATTATCATCATCATCATCATCGTAATTAATTTAGAAGTGGGACATTCTCTAGCAGCAGTCACTGTTAGTCACACACGTAAAAATATTTTCATAAGGCGGATGCTTCTATTTAGCTCCGTTTGGATTTTTATACAAATGTGCTTTACTTTAGCAAAGCTCAGTATGGTCCCTCATTTTAGTGAAGTCCCGTGTAGCGCCACATCCAACTGTTGCCATTGTTCTTTATTGTTTTAGACACACCGAAGACAATGATGGATTTAACCCCCTAATGATCGCTTCTTCTTGTTCTTCTCTTGTGTATAACATGAGCCAACAGTATATCATTTTTATTCACGTGAGTTAGTCAGTGGAGGCTAGTGTTTATTCTGGTCCCATTCTCATGGTAGGTTATTTCTGTTATTTTTTCCAATTAACGCCACACGATGGATTCAAGTGAGCCTTTAACAGGAGACTGACAGCTGAATATCAGAATGAGAGATAAAAGAATCTAATAAAATATTAAATTTTACAGCTATAAGCACAACGACTGTTCTTGGATGATGTCACATCCATGCAATAAGAAAATTAAGATTAGAAATTGCTTTTTTATACAATATTTCCTTAAACACTTTGCTGGAATACGTACTTATTGTAATGATGTGTATAGGGAGGGTTTGGATTACTTCTCACGTCCAGCCCCTTCTACAGTCGCCAATGTCATGTAAGTGATTGGCTGTTTCACTTGTTGATTTCTTGAAACCACAGCTTGGCACTCTTAATTTATTCTGCTTTCATACAGATTTTATTACGGTCTGTCTTTTTCGACAAACAAAGAACTTTAGCCTTTCCTAATAATATGCATTCTAAGAAAGTGAATAATACATCATACCTTCACTGTAACCAATATCTGACTATTCCATGGCATTTTCAGTATTTCAGACCATGCAGTATGCAGCTGAAAAAATACATTATGAAACGCAGCAAAAGAAAACAATTACTGTAGGAGAGTGGACATACCAAGTGTAATGCCATTTTTCTTGCATATAATGTAAGTAGTATAAGAGTAATTTAAGTTAGTATAAGTATAGTTTAAGTATATGATGTATGTAATTTACATTTGGTTTTGTACGTGATAAGTGTGTATTCTGGACCGTGTTAAGATGTTGTAAAGTGTGAAGTGGACTTTGAAAGTCTTATTTTGGGCTTGATATCACTAGTAGAAGCAACTGGTCAAGGAGGCGAACACAGAAGCATCTGGTTTCGATAGAGTGATACAGAAAGTTNGTTCTAGTGACAGCATCTGATGCACGGAGGTGCGCTTTTTATATGGCTGGTATTGTTTAAACCATTCCACAGCACGAAACATCACTGCTCGCCACTATGGCACAATAAAGAAACAGCTACACACTAACTCATGTCAGTGAACATGTATATCACTGTATATTTATGTTTTACAGATTACGAGGAGAAAAATGTGGCAAACGCGGCATGGAGTACTGAGTACTGGGTCGGTGGTGCTGGAGTCAATGGGCACCCTGTTGGGCCAGGGACTGTATGGACGTCTCTCAACCAGCAAGTCCAACCACATGCTGGTCGGCACTTGGTTGTTCTTCGGTGTGGTGGTGGGCACAGCATATCGCAGCAGCCTCATTGCCTGCCTCACCTTCCCCAGGCTGCCACCCAGACCAGAGACAGTTGCGGAGCTGGTCAAAGCAGTTGACAGGTGAGATATTGACAGAGAAAAATTTGGACAGAAAGATGTTGGATGAGACTGAAATGTGAGTTAATGCCGGGCCCTTTTGGATACTCATCTCTCTGCTCTGTCACTGCATCCAAGTTCTTAAACTCTGGCAGTTATATTTTTTTCCCCAGTTCATCAGCACATCACTCAGTGAGTTAGTTTTCACCCAGCAAAAAGTGTTTTATTCATATCCATCAATACATTACTTTTAGACCTGACTGTTCACAAGCAGGACAACACTGAAAATATCATGGTGTTCCCTAGTACCACGTAATATATCATTCACATGGACCATACATGAAAAATTCCTTCCTTACATATTTTCTCCAGCCTTACTTTTTTTTTTTTAACCTTCGCCAATGAAGTTGGAGGAGGTTATGTATTCATATGTGTTTGTTTGCTTGTTTGTCTGTCCACACGATATCTCCAAAAGGTCTTAATGAATTTCAATGAATTTTCGTGGAAGGGTGGGCCATGGGTCATGAAAGAATTGATGAAATTTGGGGCCAATCCGGATCCTGATCCTGCAGTGGCATTGGTAGAGGTATGCGCTCTCTGAGTGCTTTCTAGTTTTTACTTTTGTACTGACAGCTCTCGTAACCTGATTCACTCCAACATGCATTATTCTTTAGACATAACTGCCATACAGTCCTTCGTTCATGCTCCTTCCACTATCTGTATTAACACATGGACAGGATCCATACATCCAGTAGCACCTGGAAATTACCTTGTTCATTGCTTATCAAATATTTACACAGCTGTGTAAATTTATCATCATTATTCCGTACACTACAATATGATAAATGAAAGGAATTGCAGTAATTAGACGGTATAGAAAAAGGTCAACAAAAAACATTTGAGTTCTTTTAACAGAATACCCAGATTTATCTCCATTTGTAGCTTATGTCACTAAACTCCATGGCAAGAGGAGATAATACTACGTCTCACTTCCTTTCCATAGCACTTTAACGTAACTAGGATCATAGGTTAGTTTCAATTTATTGTTACAACTCAGTGTTCGGGATGCAGATGGAAATTTTAGGCCATTTGAGTAAACAACAATAATACAACTTACATCTTCAAGTTAAGCTTTGGTGATGCGTTATTCTAGGTACTACGGCTGTAAAACTAGTTAAGTCCTTTTTACTCGTACTTTTTTTTTTCAGGGTGGCAATCGATTCTTCTAGTGCATTCAAGAAGTTCTTTTTAAATTCTGAAACAAGTGCCTATAGAGAACTTGGGAACTTAATGGTCGTAGGAGTAGATCTTATGGACGGACTCAACGCAGCTCTGAAGATGAAGTGAGTTGGTTTTACCTACAGTGATACCTGTATAACTTATTACATAATTATTAGTATTTCGGAGATAAGCTGACTGACATCAGATAATGAAAGTTACTGGGGTGCTTGCATGTATAAATTTTATTCTGTTATGTATGTAAAACTTTTGTCACATACAGTTGCAGTAAAAGAAAAAAAATGGTAGACGACTATGGCCAGCTCTAAGCACACCAAGCTTTGTCAGCGACCAGAAGTGAATTTCGACATGAAAAGTCACTTTTGTATGGCAGTACTAGAGGACAACATCCCAACCAAGAATCATGGCCCTGGCTTAATAATCTTCATAGCCTTAGCATTTCATGCGAGCAAGGTTGTAATTTTAGTGCCCTTCATATTTTCTACACTTGATGACCTTTGACCCCTGACCTTGTGGATATAGGTCATGCATGAATGAAGCACACTTGTAGTACTCATCAACGTCTATAAGCATGCAAATTTCACTAGATTCCATCCTCCCACTGTGAAGCTAGAATACTTGAAATTTGCATAATGGACCAACCAAAAGATAAATTATTGGAGGTACTCCAGTGCAACATTTCACCCAAAGAATCATGGCCCTGGCTTAACAATATTCGGAGCCTTAGCATTTCATGCAAGCAAGGTCGCAGATTTAGCGCTTTTCATATTTTGTTCACATGATGACCTTTGACCCCTGACCTGGTGAATATAGGTCATGCATGTACGAAGCACATTTGTAGTACTTATTAACGGTTATAAGCATGCAAAGTTTCATTCAATTTCATTCACCCGCTTTGGAGCTAGGAACTTGCAATTCACGGAATGGCCCACGAGAGGTACATTTTCTAGGTGGTGCTGCCAGCGACTGGAAGTGAGTTTCAACACTGAATGTCATTATTGTATGGAGGTACTCCAGCACAACATTCCCTCCAAGGATCATGACCCTGGCTTAGTAATCTTAGGAGCCTTAGCATTTTGTGCGAGCATAGTCGTAATTTTCGCTATTTCCACCGTTTCAACATTTGATGACCTTTGACTCTGACCTGGCCAACATAACACATACCTGTACATAGAAACTTGTTGTACTAATCAGTGTCTATAAGTCTCCAAACTTTCTTTCAATTCCACTGAGCCGCAAGGGAACTAGCTGGGCATTTTTGAAGTCTGGCATTGGTTGCTAGGGCCACAAGGACACAAAGGCCAATCTTCGCAGGGTTGCAACTCGAAAACAATTTACTTTATTCTTTAACGTGCTCGACTGTAGTTTTATCATCATCAGATCCCGTTCCCTGATGCCCAGCATTCACTCTATGCACCATACCTTACACGTCTACATGTCACCACTTTGGCGCTAACATCAGCCGCCCATATTTAAAACATATTAAGCCTGTCTCATACAGGACTGGTGTTTTGGTGTCAACGAGACTATTTTTACGACATGTCAGCTGGTCTTATGTAGATCAGTAAAATCTGCTTTTAATGAAATTCTAATCCAGGAACTGTCTCCTGCCCCAGCAGGGATTTGAACTCGCATCCACTGGGATACTAGAACACTTTATCGACTCGGCCACCTATATATACAGATAACACTGGTCAACACCAAATTTAATGTCTAAGTTCTTTTAGCTGATTTAGGACAATTTTGATGTGCTGAATCCAAAAATCATATTGGTTTTGCTCAATCAGGTCAACTTTTTGAGCTATGGCCACATGTTTTTGACGTTTTTGTTTACATGTACGGGTATTTTCGCTTTATATGATGCAAAATTCTTTTTTATTGCTTGAAATAAACGAACTCTGAAGAGTTTACATGCGCCAATTTATGACTAATTGGTATTTTTATTTTACTGGTGAATGAAATGGCTTCGACCAGAAGATCTTGCAAAAATAAGCCCGATGTATTCTGCTACATCTGCGGCGAATACACTATAGTTCCTAACAGGAATTCAGTCACATGTCTCATAAAGCGTGCTTACCATGCTTATTTTGGTATTCAACTTGGTGACCAGGATAAAGTTTGGGCGCCACACATGGTATGCAAGACATACACCAAGTATCAGCGTCAGTGGACTAAGGGCAAGAAGAGTTGTCTGAAGTTTGGAATTCCCATGGTTTGGAGGGAGCCGACAAACCATGGCACTGACTTCTACTTCTGCGCTATTGATGTGACTGGGATCAACAGAAAGAACCGGAGCAGCCTCAAGTATCCTGATCTTCAATCAGCACGTCGTCCTGTAGCTCATTGTGATTAAATTCCAGTACCTGTCTTTGGAGAACTTCCTGACATTCGTGACGAAGATTCCTCCAGTGTTCAAGAAGATGAAGAAGAAGTGGTTCTTGACGATGATGCTCCACATCCTTTTTTCCAAAAGGAGCTAAATGATCTAGTTCGCGATCTCAGCTTGTCAAAGTCCTCTGCCGAACTGTTGGCATCCAGATTGAAGGAAAAAAAACTCCTCTCTGACAGTGCTCGCATCACCTTCTATCGCAACAGGCATCGAGTGCCTCCGTTTTTTCTCTTGAAGAGAAGGAGGTTATGGTGTACTATACAGATATTACACAGCTTCTGCACAAGCTTGGAGTGCCACAGTACGAACCCAAAGATTGGAGACTGTTCATTGACAGCAGCAAGCGATCACTGAAATGTGTTCTGCTGCACAACGGCAACCAGTTTGCCTCTGTACCCCTCGCTCACTCGACTACACTGAAGGAGAAGTATGAAGCGGTGAAGTATGTACTGGTGAAAATTCGTTATGATCAGCATGAGTGGTTTATTTGTGTTGACCTGAAGATGGTGAACTTTTTGTTGGAACAACAGTCCGGGTACACCAAGTACCCATGCTTCCTGTGCATGTGGGATAGTAGGAACACTGCTCAGCATTACACGAAGAAGGACTGGCCTATGCGGGAGGAACTGGTGATTTGCAGAACAAGGAACGTCATCAACAACCCTCTGGTGGACAGACAGGATACTCTTCCCACCGCTGCACATCAAGCTCAGTTTGATCAAGCAGTTCACCAAAGCTCTGGACAAGCATGGTTGCTGCTTCACTTACTTGTGCCAGGCTTTTCCAGGATTGACCATGGAGAAGTTGAAAGCTGGCATCTTTGATGGTGGTCAAATCCGTAAGCTCATCAGAGATCCAGAGTTTGAAAACTCAGTGAACGAAGAGGAACTAGAAGCGTGGAAGGCTTTTGTTCCGGTCGTGAAGAACTTTCTTGGCAACAGCAAGGCCAGTAACTACGCAGAACTTGTCACCAATATGCTGACTGCTTTCAGAAACCTCGGATGCAACATGAGCATCAAAATACATTACTTATTCTCACATATGGATCGGTTTCCTGAGAATCTGGGATCAGTGAGCGACGAGCAGGGGGAGAGATTCCATCAGGACATGAAAGAGATGGAGACCAGGTATCAGGGATGCTGGGATGCAGTCATGATGGCTGATTACTGCTGGACTCTGAAGAGAGACATCCCTGCCGCTGAGCATTCTAGGGTCTTGAAAAAACGGAAGTTCAAGCCCTGAAATTTGAACAATGATGATGTAACATGCAGTTTACATGTACTTACCTTTATCAATGTCTGCTAATCAATTTACAGTAATTATTTTTGTAACAATTAATTAATAAATTGTGTTAGAAAACTATTTTTTCTCTTAAAAACCTATTTCGGACGAGAAATATTAACAAAAAACAACCGATAATGTTACAAAAATGTAATCGATTTAGGCAGAAGATCGGATTTTAAAAAAATCAACTTAGTACAAAAACCTGACCTGATCGAGAGAAACGGATGTCATTTTCGGATTCAGCGGTGCAAAGTTGTCCAAAATCAGTTGAAAAAACATAGACAACTTACAAATAATTTTGTTTTATAACCCAGTGTAATTATCGCACAGGTTCCGTTTCTTAAGCTTCATTTATTCATGCTTCATCCAGACAACATCGTTCGGCTTCCGGTAGATCTCCTGTCCTGAGGAGGTAAATGGATGCCCGATCTGTCCTCACCTGTTTGAAAAATCTCCTCAAACCTGAATGACATTGCTTGGTGATAACAAGAATATAAAGCCACCTGACTGAAGTTAACAGTAGAGCGTAGGGGTCCCGCTAGCGCCTTTGCTTGTTGTATATATTCTCGAATATATATATAGCAGTGACTTACATGTGGTGTACTTACTAAAAACAATTACTCATTATATGGAGGAGACAAAACATTATTTTTTATAGTGATAATTTGTCCTGTATTTGTGGCCTCACAAAAAGTCCTGGCAATAGTTTGGAAAGAAATAATACTACAGGAACGCAAATGTATAACTATAAGAGAGCAAAACTTAGGAAGATTTTTTTTCTCTGTTGTAATTTGTCGAGTACAATAAAAATACATTTTTGCTTACGGCTCTGAAGCTCCGCAACTTTAACAAACTTTTCCGCGAGTAAAAAAAATAAAATGTCTGCCTATCTCTCTATGTATCTCCAATCCACCAACATGTGGTGCTCTGCAGAGATTGTATGTAGGGTGAGAAGGGCTTGCAGGTAAACACACTGCAATGATTTTCTGGGATAGCGATAAAGTATTTGTTTTAGGTTTAATCTGTTCCCCAGAGCAACTCATCTCTTATAGACACAGGCCAGTGTTCTCTTTGGGTAAAGAGCGCTCCTTAGCACCTCTTTCTTAGCGATTTACTTTTGGATGTGGCTACTGAATATCCTTTTGTACATTATTTATGCAGATTACGGCAATGTATAAAATTTTTATATAACATGAAGTATGACAGTCAGGTCTAATAAGCATAATAAATCGATTACGAAGATGTGTTAAGAGGCTTCTTAAGAAGCTTCCTTTTTCGACGAGAATATGGGCCACAATGGCTATTTGAACAGCAACCTTGTTCTACAAACTAAGTCTGTTACATCCATTCAAATTGAGCTTATTGTATTGTCAGACATTACGGGTGGCATATACATCGTGTTTACGATTATCTTTTTTCCTTTACACTAAAATATTCGGTGGTATTGTGACAGAAATTTCTAAACAGAGAAACCATGGAGTAAATCGCGACAGTGCGAGTTAGTTTTCTTACTACACTTATTCATTATCTACCTTATGTTATCATCTTTCTATCACCACACGATTATGTTCAAGATCTTTTGTTATCATCTTTCTATCACCACACGATTATGTTCAAGATCTTTTGAGGACGAAAAGCCAGATATTATGGGTTTCAATAATTCCTTCTTACCAGGATGAATACAGTGATCTGACTCAGGCAGAACTAGATAGGAAGGCGTCCTATAAGTAAAGAAATGAAGAGAGACTTTGTAAGGAAAAGACTTAAATAAAAAAAAGAACTGTGAGATGTACAGCCGTGTTTTAATCAATTCATCGTCCATATTTCTCTCATTTGAATAAATATTTCCTGGTATGAGCCTTAGTGTGCCATTATTTAGGTTCTTACAAGAGTGGTCCATTAACCTGGTGGATAGAAAGTTGTTTGTTTAAATTTTTGTTTATTTTCTAAAAGTAACTGTCAGTGGAAAAAAACAATTTGGCAGCTGAATTTGAAGGAGCCAAAACGTGATCACGGTTTGGACTGTAACGAGACACCAGGATTCCAGATGACTAAATGATGGACAGATGATTATGTGGCCCATTCTACTGGACATGGTATTAGTAATTCTCCCAGTACTGTATATGCTGTCCTTATATACCCTACCTCATGCTGTTTTCAGGTGGGAACAGCGTCTGGATGAGTTATTACTTTTTATTATTTTTGCCTTTATTTCAGGAGTGCTTATATTGGTACTCCCCTGAACCTGCAGCTGTTAATATCCCGGAACTTTGCTAAACTAGACGGCACTTCCCTCTTGTATCTGGGCAAGGAAAACCTGGTACAGGCTTCAATGGCCTGGCCAGTGCCTCATGATGCCCCATACATACCTCAGATTAATAAATGGTTGAGGATTATATCACAGGTGGGTAAGAGAATCCTTTTTTTAGCTTAATGTTTTTTGTTACGAAATCACTCCTTGACTTTTATTTTTTTTTTTTATATGCAAGGAAGAAGGGACCAAAGGCCATGGGCCCGCAAACCGTTCCTTCCAAGAATAAACAAAAACAGCACAAAAGAGAGCCAAATTCAAGATCCTGAGTAACAGTGACAGATAATATTATTAAAGATGTCATTGTAGTAAAGAAGCTGATTCACAAGGATGGTGTCTTACATATTTTATTTTTGCATATTCTATTTTGCAGTTTCCAAGCACGTTTACCCAGTTGTAGGTTCATGGCCTTTGGTTCCTTCTTCTGGCATAAAAATAAATCCCTATTAATGAATGGGATAATGAAAGTTATCCCTAATTCCAAGACTTTGAAGAGTTATATCCTGAGAGGAATAAATATAATCTGTAGATGGCAAGTGAATTGATCTGAATTATTAGATGAAATTGTGGTACTGCAACAACTCGGTTATGTGACTCCGAATAAAAGTTACCACCTGTTTACTAATACAAAATCGTTATCTATATCCAGGAAAAAACTGACAATAAAGTAAGTAAATTGTAAGTCAGCTTTCAAGGTGTAAGAAGTTAACCAAGGGCGTAGCCAGGAAAATGAATTGGGGGGGAGGAGGGGGGGTGGAAAAAAAACTTCCACTGGTAACTTTGCATTATTGGATGATTTATTAGCAAAATAAAATGAGAAATACTATACAAGGCTACAGGAATGAACATTAATTCCAAAAAACTTTGCCGTAATAACATAAAATTGATTCAACTCAGGTAGAGACAGCTTCGATAATGTATAGCCTATATCAGCATTAATATCCACGGCTGTACATCATGAAATGCAC
>JAGKTI010006109.1:21963-41974 GCA_018397915.1 Birgus latro | reverse complement strand
TAAAGTGATGGTCTTCGAGAGAAGTGAATCCAGTGACTGTACAGTGAGATTGGATGGGGAGGATATGGAGAATGTGAGTGAATTTAAGTACTTGGGTACTGTGATGAGTAAGGATGGAAGTCTGGAGGGTGAAGTGCTTGAAAGGGTACAGCAGGGAAGGAAGGTTGCTGGTTCGTTGAAAGCAGTGATAAGATACGGAGGTGAGCTTGGAAATGAAAAAGTTGTTACATGACAGTATTGTGATACCAACTGTAACATATGGAAGTGAAGCTTGGACCCTGTTGGAGGGACAGAAGTTAAGAGTGAGAGCAGTGGAAATGAGTTATTTGAGAGGAGCATGTGGAGTCATATGGAGAGACAGACTAACAAATGAGGAAGTGAAGGAGTGTTGTGGTGTGGTTGTGGATGTGATAGGAAGCGTTAGGAGAAACACATTAAGGTGGTTTGGGCATGTGGAGAGGATGGAGAGTGAAAGACTGACGAGGAGAGTGTATGTGAGTGAGCTGGAAGAGGCGAGAGGGAGGGGGAGGCCAAGGATGAGATGGAGGGATGGAGTGGAGAGGTACATGAGAGAGAGTGGTGTGAGTTGGGAGCGGGGTAGTGAAATGGCGGGGGACAGAGCGATATGGAGGCGATTTGTTTGTGGCCACCCCGTGCGGGATTGATGCGTCTGGCAACAGATAGATAAATAGCTTTTCTAGTATTTTGCTTACAACACTGGTCAGGGATACTGGTCTGTAGTTGAGTGGATTCTGTCGACTTCCATTCTTGAATAGGGGAACAGTGTTTGCTTTCTTCCAAATAACTGGTAGTTTACCTAGACTTTAGGATTCCATGAATATTAAATAGTGTATATTGGTCTGCTTAACTCTTCTGCACATTCATGCAGCACCCAGCCTGAAATTTTGTCAAGACCATTTGCTTTTCCATTCTCTAATTTACTCAACTCTTCCTGTAGCCCTTTTTCCGATAATCATGTATCTGGTAATATGTGTGGGCATGCTTGTTCCTTATCATCTCTCTCAGAATTACCTTCATCTTTAAAAACTGATTGGAAATTTTTGTTAAGAACTTCGCAAATATCTTTTCTTGGATGTAGGTTATCCCCTCATCCATGATGGACTGTATTTTATCTTTAATATTGGTTTTGCTTTGGATGTAGCTGTAAAAAAGCTTCGGTTGATCACTACAGTGCTCCCTTAACATACACAGGGATTAGGTAACAGAGACACCCACGTATGTTAAAAATCTGCAGATATCTGCTGCCCTCCTTAAAACACCCCAGGACTCCCCATTTCTTTATATAAATAAAGAAAAACCCTATGTACATGTTTACAACCACTTTATTTAATACAAAAGCACTAAAAACGTAAAAAATAATGAATACTACTGGATAGCCTCTTCTGACTACTCGTCCCTGCTCCCTCCTCCAGCCTCCACATCATCAACACTGCCGGCAACAAAAACAAATGTTCCTTGAGTAATGGCACCCCCCATTTCCTGTGGACTGTACATCTTTACAAACAGTTCAATAATAAGGGCAAGAAAGTTATGAAAACAGTTAAAATTTTCACTTTACGTGTCCTCGGTGATGGGAGGAGGGTCATCAGGTTCATCGTCACTGCATTCCACAACAGGTGGTGAAGCGGTGGTGGTGGCGGGTTGAGAGGATTCGTCACTGCCAACAATAAAAGAAATAAATATCCAGTGTAACCAAAGATAATCCCTGTGCACATCTTTACAAACAATAAAAATGGCAAAAAAAGCTATAAAAAGAGTTAAAATTTTTCACTTTACCCGTCCTTGGCGATGGGTGGTTGTGGTGATGCTGTGGCGGGTGAAGCGGTGGTAGACTGAGCACAGTCGGTGGCTGTGGGGTGAGCTCTCTCTTGCCGACCGAAGAACATAGTGATAGGGAGTTGCTTTCTTTTTCTTTTCATTTCCTCTATGATGTTTTTGTATGGAGAAAAAGCATCATGTACCTCTCACATGAATTTCAGGGCATGCGTCATGGAGGGGTCCATATGATATGCCAGGTTTTTCAGTGCCTCCAAGTGCTGGGTCATCTCCCCCAACTTCTCTAGCCTTATGCCCTCACTTGACCTTACCAACTCCTCAAGGTCCTCATTGGTCAGTTCAGCGTTGTGCCCTTCAAGTAGCTCCATAATAATAAGGCCTGGGTGAATGAGGTGACCTGCGGCATTGTCACAAAACAGCTCGGTGCACCTGTCATTGGCTGCCTTGAATCCTAGAGCACGGCGTTCTTCCTGGGCGATGAAGGTGCATTGTGACATCTTCTTCCAGAACAAATCTGTTGGTCAATGAAATACAGAGTTGGTCAGTAAAATAAAATATTGTCAAAATCGGTCACATTTTTCTTTCTTGTTTTGAGCTGTACAGTACTGTAATTTGTAACCTGTAACCTTTCTTATCCATATTCCAAACTTGCTCCAGCTTGTAACCCTTCTCCTCGATTTTGGCTTTCAACTCGGCTGGGAATGCTTTTGCAGGTACAGTGTCCGCTGAAGCAGCCTCCCCACTCATCTTCACATTCTTCAGTCCAAATCGACACTTGAAGTTTTCAAATCATCCCTTGCTGGCTTGAAAAGTTGGCGTAGGTGTCGTAGGTGAGGTCGTAGCAGCACTGGTACTGGGTCTGGGTTTCTCAGCTGCACTGGTACTGGGTCTGGGTTTCTCAGCTGCACTGGTACTGTTGTCCGGGTTCCTCAGCAGCAGCCTTGAAGCATTGGTGGAGAGTCTTAGCCTTCTCCTGGATAATATTAGAGTCCACTGCTATGCCTTTCTGGTGCTGGTTCTCCATCCACAGAAACAAGGCATTCTCCATTTTAACAGTTGCCTTGTCCTTCACTTGTAAGGCATGCTTAGCACTGCGTGGGGCAGTGGCACTCACAGCTGCACGAATGCTCTCCTCACTTTTCTTGATAGTATGCACAGTGCTTTCGTTCACGTGGTAGAGTCGACCCACAACAGCAAAAGACAGCCCCTCCCGTAACTCATTTAAAAATCCACCTTCTTCGGGCACTTATGGGCAGCTCCAGCAGGTGATTTGGATGCTCTCTTGAGGGACATGGTGGATGTAAATCTTAATGGAAAACGTCAAAGACACACGAAATGTTGATACCAGTGTGGTTACTTTGAGACTGAATTTGCAGGGGTTGGCGGGCTGGTGGCAGGGATGGATTCTCGTATTATTGCCAAGATTATCGTACAACCATTTACACCTGTACATTTCTGCCTTTTAGTGCTTAACTACCATTATTACAGATCATCTACACATAATGAAAAAAAATGTAATAGAGTACCTTGTTTTGTATTTTCAGCATTCTTTTTCTTCCATCTAATCCCCTGAACCCACTGCCTCTCACCATCCCTGAGTTCTCCTCTTCCTCTTCCCCTGACCACCAATACCTCTCCCCTCCCATTCTCCTCCCAAGATCAAAAGCATATCCCCCCACCCCACTGGCCTCTTTCTCTCCCATGTCCACCTGTCGCTCCCCTCCCCCAACCTTACGGCCCCCACCTTAAATACGATAGTTATTGTTGTTTTATTGCCATCTCTGGCTGGCGGCTTGGTGTGTGTGAGCCGTGAGCAGTTTGGGCTAAATCGCGTGCAGTGTTTCATATGTTACCAGCTGATTTCTGATTAGCCAATGACGGAGGGTCTTACACACAAAACTTTGGTATGACCAACCAGTCATGGAGCTTTCCCCTCGGATCAGCTGGTAAACACAACTAAGCCCGTCGCCGCCAAGATTGGAAAGGAGAACATGGAAGAAAAATACTCCCAGCCTGTCCTAACTTTTCCATCCATCCATCCATCATCCAGTCCTGTGTTGCCCCATGAGGAGCGTACGAGGCCAGTGCTAGGCAAGTCCCTGATGAATTAATGGCATTAATAAATGAAGTGACCAAAAGGAAGAGTGTTATATTTGATTCTTACTGGATAATGCCATCACTAAAACAGCCATGAACTTTGCCTGGGATAATGTTACATTTGCAGTGAACAGTTCGAGATAAAATGCTTTAGTGAATCCGACCCCAGTATTGTATCCACCCGTGGATATATAAAACCGTGCATGTTATATCCACCTGCAGATATTTAAAACCGTGTGTATTAAAAACACGGATGTTAAGGGATGACTGTACAGTATTTTTATTTATAATGTCTTCCTCAAACTGCCTTTGAGCTTCTCTGCTTATCCTTGTATAATCATTTCTTGCCTGTTTATAGTTGTTATATACCCTCTCACCATTGCATCTTCCGTATCTATGCCACAGCAAGTCTCTTTTCCCTTTTGATTTTTTACAGAGTGGTAGGTGGTGGCAACCATCATCCACTCATTTGATGTAGTTCTGCCTACTTCTTCCTTTGCTTTTATCATTCTTTTTCTGTGCCTGCCCTCCTCTTCCTATTTCTCCCATCTTTCCTGTCACTTCTTATTGCTTTTCTTTCCTTTACAGGTGGGTTTACATTGAGTGACAAGCCAGATGGTTTCCTGTAAGCCAAGAAACCGTTTACAACGCTGGGTGGTAACCATATAACCAAACCATATGTGCTTCCTATGTGTCAACAAGTGGGTTGGTGGAGGGTTAGTGCCCCTCCCTGTAAAACAAATAACTCAAAGTCAAATGGCCACCCCTTATGGGATTATGGCATCTGACAGTAGATAGATAGATAGATTTTTTACAGTCTGGAGTAAACCATTTCTTTATCCTTGTATCTGTTTCTTTGTGCTGAGAGATATAATTTTGGACTCCTGTTTCATATAATTCACAGAATTTTCTGTATATAACATTTATATCTTGTCCTCTAAGCTCCTTCTGCCAGTCTGTTTCTATGAAGTACTTCTTTAGGTCATGGTAGTTGCCCTTTTTGTGGTTCAGGCTCTTTTTGTAACTTTCATACTGCTGACTGAAGTTTAAATTTAATACTACATGGTCGCTTTTGCTGAATGGACGGTGGTACATTATGTTGTCGATATCATTATCTTGCCTGATAAATATAAGATCTAGTAATGATGGATCATTGTCCCCTTTTTCTGGTATTTTCCATTACATCTTTTATGAAAAATGCACGTACAAGATCTAGGAGATTTTGATCCCAACAGCTTTTATTGTTTCTTCCATCTAAGGTATTTCAATTTATATATGTATTAAAAGCTTCAGTTACTATAATTCTTTCAGATTTCTCTTCCATACTATGTATTAGGGCTTATAAACTCTGAATTCTACTTTCTGCCAGGTCTTCATATTCACCTCTTTCCCAGGTGTTTGATTTAGGTGGCATGTATAAATTTGCCACAGTTATTTACCCTTCAGATGTGTCAGCCTCTAATTCAATCAGTTCTACTTGTGATGGTATATGTAGTTGTATCTCTTTGACTTGTAGATTTTTCTTTGTTAATACCAGAACTCCTCCTCCTTTTATCAGATTTCTAGCTCAACGTCATGTAATCCTCAAAGCTTAATGTGTCATTTTGATGTCCTTGGGATTAATTTGTTTCAGTTAGGCAAATAATATGAGGTTCCATTTCTTTGGTATAGTCTTTTATCTCTAATAATTTGGATGCCATTCTATTTTCACATGATTATTATACATTAACTTAATCATGTTGTTTACATATTTGACATTTGAGTCTTCTACTTTCCTTTTTCTTAGCCCCTGTTGTTTATGTACCATTTTTTTACTTCTAATCCCATTACTTTGTAAAAAAAAAAGATGTCCTTCTCTTCCTCTGATCTTTCCTCATTCTTTGTTTTTGGTTCTTCCCTCTTTTCCTTTAGTGATCCCCATTCCTCCTGAGTTAGGCATCTTTTCATCCATACCTTTTTAAATTCCTCTTATAAATGAGTTTATCAGCATTTTTAAATATTTCCTCTACAGTGTTCACACTATGGAAGTCAGATATCCTCTGACACTTCCTTCAGTATGTTCATTACATTTACCATCTCCCCTTTGTCTCTCGAGATTGTTTTTTATTTCTTCTTCATTTATACCAGTGATTACTATAGATTTGTTGATATCTGCAGATTCTTTGACAAGTTTTGAGTTGTTTGTAATGATTTATTTCATTTCCGTTCTAATGCTTTTTTCTTCAACTTTTGTTTCCAAGTCTCCATACTTTCACCATTTCTGCATACATAGTTTGTACTTCATCTATCTAGTTTCTCATAATTTCATTCACCTAGGTTATTTTCTCTTCAATATCACTGCTTTGCTTTATCAGACTGCTTGCTTGCCTAATTGTCTCTGTGGTTATTTTATGCTGATTTTGTGTGTGTGTGTCTGATTTTTAAAATGTATAATAAAGCACCCTAATGTATTCTTTTTCAGGTTGTCATTGCATCCCATTCCCAAGTCCAACAGCCTTCCAACCTACAGAAACAGACACAGCCACAACCAACACAGCAGAAGCAGCAGCAGCAACCACAGCCACCTCCCCAGCAGCAGCAGCAGCAGCAGCAGCAGCATGATGCAGGGGGACAGCAGGTGGCTCTCTACTCATCAAATCTCAGTCTTCCATCTGCTAGAGGCAGTTTTAGGAGGTACAGTTGTATAGTAGTTTATGTTTGCTTTTGTATTTGATTTTTTATGATATTGTTATTATTTTATAGCAATCTGCATTCAGAAACTATAAGTTAGCTTTCACAGTAGTTATCAGATGTGGATATTCTATTCTGATAAATGAGAATTAATTTTATTCAGCTGAGAGAAATTATGTTTAGCTGGTGGGAGGAAAGTGTTCTCTGTCAACCTTTCTGCCACACCCATAGGGGTGGCCAAACCTAATGTGAGTCACTTACTCAGCACTCCCTGAGTCACTGTACTGTCTTGTAGGATGATATCTGGCAAGTTGCAGTTATATTTATCAGGGTCTCACACATACTTGGGGTTATGATGCATTGGGGTATTGATGATATGTCTGTTTTACACTTGGGGTAGGTGGGGGCGCTCAATGTAGTGCTGCGCTCGGGTGCCTGCCCTTCACTCTCTTCCTTCCTTCTTTCCTTCCTTCCTCCTCTGTCTTCCTTTCCTTCATTGTTTTTCTTCCTTCTGTGTACAGGTTACTCTACACTGAGCGACAAGCCAGATGGTTTCCTGTACACCAGGAAACCATTTAATATGCTGGGTGGTAACCATATAACTGAATTATGGTGCCTGGTGGTTTAGTGGGTGATTAAAGTGCTCCAGTTGGATTGAGCCAATGCAGGTTTATATCCAAGGGGTGGTTGGGGTTTATTGCTCACATAATGCCACTCAGGGATGAGTGAGGCTGATCTCCCTCATTTTAAATGTCAGGACCTACTTGCCTAACCCCGAGCTCCTGCGCTCCTCCTGGGGCAACACTGGATTAGATGATGAATTAATACATTAGGGGCATGTCTGGGGTGTGCCTGAAGTGTGGATTGTGTGGAAGGAGACAAAAGACACCTTTTTTATGGTTGGAGTGGGTGCTGGTATCAGTGTTTCCTCTGTCTTGTTTTTGTTGCCCATTAAATTCAGGGTTCTTTAGCTAAGCCAGGACAGTGTAAATCGGATGAAGGAAAGTCGTATAAAATTAAATTTAGTATCCAGCTTCGGCCATAGACCTGACAGTCCAGTCCCAGAGGCCTAGCAGTCCTCCTGCATGCCACACACCTTCACATGTCACCACTGGCACTGGTATTGGTACCCAATGTATGTGTACCCAATGTATGTGTTGTCTGTATGTTAGGTGATAAGCAAGGGTGTTTTTGTGGCATTTCATTGGGTCCTACAACTTTGACATCAACATTGTTTTCTGTAACAGTTTTACATAATAGATTTTACTTTGTAAAGATATAAGGAAGAGTATGTGCATTATCACTGACTGAAATCTTCTGGATACTCAGTCATCACTTCTTAGGCTGACTGTACATACTGATGGTGATTTTCTTCACAAATAAACTGTTACAAGAAGTGAAGGATGATTGGTGAATAGATAATCAAAGCTATGAACAACCCTGCCATGGTGAGCACAGTCTGTTACTGCTACTTTACTTAACAGTTATTCTTAATACTTTTGTTGTGACTTGGTTGAGCTCCAGTACATATCTACATAATATTGCTAGTGCACACTGTATGACAGCATGAAAAGCCCTTTGTATTAGTACTCACTCAGTTTCTAGTGTGCACTGTATGATGACATGAAAAACCCTTTGTATTAGTTCTTAGTCAGTTGCTAGTGTATACTGTATGACGACATGAAAAACCCTTTGTACACTAATCACTCTTTTATCTGGACGCCCAATAACCAGACACCCCATTGTCCAGACATCATTGGCTTGGGTGTTCGGAACCCCGAAATCCCCCCCCCCCCCTCCCACCAAAAAAAAAACAGATTTTTAAATTTACAGTAAGACCTCACTATAACAGACTAATTGGGGCTCAGGCCAGTCCGAAATATGCGATTTTCCGATAAAAGCGACATCCGGACTTACCCTGCTAATCTGGACTTTTTCCGATATATCAGACATTAGTCCGGATTACATTGGTGGTTTTCACCACCATTGCAGTATTGTACTGTGTTATACCTTCACTACATTAATCAGATGGTATAATAATACTGTACTGTGCACTGAAAAACATGTCTTTTACTTGTCTTATTGTTGTGAACATAGCTGAAGTTGTCAGGCAGTCCGGACTGCTTTCTGGCTATATCGGACTTTTTCCGATATATAGGAGTTTAGTCCGGTAGCTCCTCGAGTCCGATAAAAGCGAATTCCGGTCTACTGAAGTCCGTTATATTGAGGTTTTACTGTATTTGTTTATTTATTTATTTTTTTTACCCGTAAGTTTGAATTTGGCGTGTGGCGCCGAACAGCTGTGCTTAAGCTCACTTCTCCCACTCCCTAGGCTCCCCTTCCCCTCCCTGGTTCCCTGTCAGCTACCATCAAGAGTAAATCAGGATGGCTGGCACTAGTGCTCATTTTTGTTTAAACAGTTATAATTCACAGTGCTAAGGATTAAGTGCAGCTCAACACTGGATTACCGTATATGCTTCAAGAGCATTTCCACCACTGTCAGAAACCCTAGAGGTGGGGTAATCTTTGTAACAACCACCACAGACATGTATGTACACTGTCAACTGCCAAACATTTTCCATACTCACCTCTAAATCTTAATCCTCTGGTTACATTTTTATTTATTTCATGCTTTGTGTCCCATATTTGAGTGCATAAGATGTGAAAAAGGTGATTTTCATAGTGATTTTCCTGTCCGATACTTTCACTATGCTGTCAGCTGGTGAACATCTGTGATTTTCACAGTGATTTTCATGTCCGATACCCTTTCACTATGCTGTCAGCTGGTGAACATCTTTGCCATACTCACCTCTGAATCATCATTTTCTGGTTACATTTTATTTATTTCATGCTTCGTGTCCAATATTTGAGTGCATAAGCTGTGAAATAGGTGATTTTCATAGTGATTTCCATGTCTGATACCTACTTTCACTATGCTGTCAACTGGTGAACATCTTTGCCATACTTACCTCTAAATCATCATTTTCTGGTTAAATTTCAATTAATTCATGCTTTGTGTTCAGTATTTATGTGAATAGGATATTAAATAAGTGCTATGCATGTCTGGTAGGGGGGTAGGTAGGTGGTTTTCTGAGTTAGGTTTCGTTAGGGTCCGAAAGTACCGGTACGGAAGCGTCAGGGCCAGTATCCGGACAGAACCAATTTCCGGACATGCCTTTGGCTCTATTACATCAGATAATGGAGGGATTGCTGTATTAGTACTCAGTCAGTTGCTAGTGTACACTGTATGACAGTATGAAAAATCCTTTGTATTAGTACTCATTCCATTGCTAGTGTATACTATATGATAACATGAAAAACCCCTTTTTATTAGTACTCAGTCAGTTGCTAGTGTACACCGTATGACAGCTTGAAAAACCCTTTGTACCTGTACTTAGTCTATAAGCGTAGTACAGTCTGCAATCATCTGTATGTGCGGTAACTTTGTCAGATAAGCAGTTGTACATAGATGCTTGTAACTTTCTATTTTTGTACATGTAATAATGAGCTCATTACACTCTAATACTGTTTCTGCTTTTGTTATATTTTGTGTGGGTAGAATGAGGCTGTGAGAGGAGGACACCATCCTGTGTCACAGTAGGTTTGCTTTCAGTGGAGGTAAACTGCTCTTCATCCAGGCAGATTGTCTACTGCCAATATAGACATGATCCTTTGTCTTCAGAAGGACATAGAATAGTCATGGAACACAAGTTATTTGTCCTGGAAAAGTCCTGAAAAACTCCTTGAATTTTTTTCTCATTTGCGTCGGAACCCTGGAGGCATCTTGAATATCCCTACTGTCCACCACTACCTTTCCTTCATCATTCTTCATGTACTGCTCACCAATGATATCCATGTTTTCCCTCTTCAACTGTTTTGCCTCCTTAAATACCAATGATATCCATGTTTTCCCTCTTCATCTGTTTTACCACCTTAAATACCATGTTCTTCCTTTCAGCGTTATTTAGGTTATTCAGTAAAAGTTTCCGAGACTCAGCTTTTGCTGTGTATACCTCCATTCTAGTCCTATGCTTGGCAGCCAAGTATTCCTCTCTTACTACCCTTTTTCCATTCCTGAGAAAACCTTCTTTTCTCCGTTGACTGCAGCCTCTTCGCCTTTATCCCACCACCATGTTACCTTATGTCTTGATGGACCCCTTGTCCATCCACACACTAAATTTGTAACTGTCAGAAGATTGTTCTTGAGTGCTCTGTACTGTTCATTAACACTTCTGTCAACAGCTCACTGTTCAGCCACAACTCTGCCAATCTTGCTATGGAAGGCATCACTTATTGCTTGTTTTTTTCATCTTCCATCTTTTCCTCCTGGGTGTGTAGGTCCTCTTCTTCACCACCCCCTACTGTCTGTGACCTCCAGTCTCTTTCAGACGCAGTGTGTCCAGGCATCTTGAAATGAATCAATCTTAAATATGGCACTCTGCCTAGCCCCGGGCTCCTGCGCTTCTCATGGGGCAATGTAGGATTTGATGATGGATAGATGGATGTTATCTTGTCTGTTTTTTCTTGAATGGAACAATCTTGTGTGCTCCTGGCCTTTGGGTCCATCATCCTTTCATTAAAAAAAAAAAAAAACTAAGTGAATGACCTTGACTCGTGACTTCTTGACTTTGCAGATGTAGTCAGTTCATCGTCCTTTCATGCTGTATCACTGACAAAAGTTTGGTTGAAATTATCAAGGGTTTCAGGAGATATTGCACCCACAGGGATAAACTAAATCGACCCCTTATGACCTTGACCTTTTACACCATGACCTATCTGACCTAATTAGTTCATCATCTCTTACTGCATGGCTGACAATAGTTTGGTGGAAATCCGTTGATGGGTTCAGGAGATATTGCACCCAGAAAAGTGTTACAGATGCACACATGCACACACGCACAGATGGACAGACCAATCACTTAATGCTTCCTCCACCATAGGTGGGCAGAGGCCTAATAATAATAGTTTAAAAAAAAGATCCAAAATTTTTATTGATCAAATAAGTGAATGATTTTACGGTAATCCCTCGATTATCTGTACAGTTCTTATCTGTTCTTGTTCTGTATCCATTCATTAGGCCTTGGCTATATTATAACCGTAACTGGATTTATTAGTCTGTAACCATTCATAAAACCTCTGGCTTATGACAAAGTAAATAAAGTTCGTTCCATGGCTCACCGGCTTCAGTGTCTGCGTGCAAATGATAGACCCTAACCCACAAGGTGAGCTAGAATGGCCATACGGATTCCTAACGTATGGTTGAAATCACCTGGCCACCCCGATCAACGGAAACATCTCGGCCGCGCGTGAAGAAAACAGACGTAAACCACAAGGGGAGTGAGAGTGGCTGTACGGATCCCTAACGTGTGGTCAGAATCACCCTGCCACCCCAATCAATGGAAACATTCTGGCCACGCACGAGGAAAACAGGCATAAACCACAAGGTGAATGAGAATGGCTGTACGGATCCCAGCCAAATGGTGGAAATCCCCCGGCCACCCAGATCACTGGTAGGCAGAGCATAACCCACAAGGTGAATGAGAATGGCTTTATGGATCCCTACCATATGATCGAAATCTCCTTAGGTGCCTGGGTTTATTGGAAACTCCAAGCCACTCACGGCCATCCGCCCCCTAACCGAATGGTCAAACTCGCATCACTCTCCGGATTACTCGGCCACTCGTTAGGCCCATGATGTACGGGGACCCAATGTTTCTGCCATGTTGCGAAATTTGCCTGGGCGAGCGAAAAGGACCCATGCGCTCATAGGTCAGTGTGCCGCTTTTTGATTGCACGCTTATAGCCAAGCGTGGGTAGAAATATGGCAACACCATACACTCCCTAGGTACCACACCTCAGTTTCCACCTTGTCTCTCCTCGTGTGGATGTGCCTGGCTGAGGTTACACAATGGCAGCTTCCATTGTTGTATTTGTGGTGATGCCCTACCTTCTGTAGGCCTTAATTCTCCTCTACGATATTCTCATGCGTGTGATGATGGACCCACTACCACCTGAGAAATGCAAGAGGAGGGTTTTGATTCTGGGGAAGTGTGAGATATTGGGCAAAGTTGACGTGGGTTGGCCAGCTTCTCTCAAACTGCATGAACTTGACTTGCCCCACTCTATTTTGTCTGATATCAAGAAATCACTGGACAAGCTGACTCTGTATGGCCAGGACTACGGTGATACTTCAAGGGAAGGTGACTGGAAGATGATGTCCCAGCCCCGCTACGCCATGATCAACCAGTTGACTTTGGTTTGGTTCTGCCAGCAACAGGGTGCTGGCGTGCTTGTATGTGGCCTGTGGGACTGAGTTGAAGGATGCAACCAAGAAGTTTGCATGCCTGCACAACGAGCACAACTTCAAGGCATCCATGGGTTGGCTCTTCCGGTTCAAACGTTTGACATGGACTCACTGGCCGTAAGGCACTTGACGAGCTTTGGACGCGGCAGTGGAGGATATTGAGCCATTTCGCCAGAAATTGCAGTGCCTGATCGAGAAGGAGGGCCTTGCTCACGTTCAGGTATACAGTGCTGAGTAAACTGGTCATGGTAGATGGAATTTATTCCCAATTTCATTCCACAAATGCTGGCGTACCTCAGGGATTGGTTTTGGCCTCATTCCTCTTTCTCATTCATATAAATGACCTCCTGTTTGTCACTCACAACCCAATATATTCTTATGCTGATGACTTGACACTTCATAGTTCTCTCACATTTAGTACCTCCTTTACATAATCTGGTAATATATCTATCTATCTATCTATTGCCAGACGCCTCAGTCCCGAACGGGGTGGCCACAAACAAATCGCCTCCATGTCACTCTGTCCCCTGCCATTTCACTACAAATTCCTAAATAAACACAGCAGTTTCTCAGAACCAAGACTTTTCTAAAATTAATCAGTGGGAACAAATCTGCCCTCATTTAATGCTCAGAAAACTAAATACATTAATTCTCCAGCAGAAAGAATCCCTCAGACTCCCACATAATTTTAAATGATATCAGTATTCCCATATCGACTACAGTTGATATCATAGGTGTCACACTAAACACCAGCCTAAGCTGGACAGCTTATGCTAAATCTCTTGTTAAAAATGCTTCTAAAAAATTGGGACTTCTGTACAGACTTCTTGAATTCTTCACTGATGAGCAGTTGGCTACAATATACAAAAGTCAAGTGTGTTCTCAGATCTAATATTGTTCACCACTTTGGAGTGGATGTGGAGTGGTTGCATTGAGGCAGTTGGACAAAATTCAAAATAAAGCCATTAGATTAATCAATAAGCCTGCCATTACGCAGGACCTTCCTCCATTAACAGTACATAGAGATGTTGCATCATTAGCATTATTTTACCGATTTTTATACTGTAAGTGTTCTGATGAACTTGATTCAATTGTGCCTCCCCTTCACATTTTCTGCCGAAATACTTGGGCAGCTGGGAGCACTCATGAACTTTCATTTTCTCCCCAGCAGTGCAGAACCTCTGCTTATCAAAATTCATTTATCCCCAGAACTACTATTGTCTGGAATTCACTTCCTGGGAGTTGCTTCCCACAAACATTTAATCTACTTTTATTTAAATCCAGTTGCTACTGTATAAATATTTTATGAATGGAGGATGCTTTTAGGCTCATGGATTTTTTTTTTTTTTTAATTTCCTTTGTTTTTCCTTCCTCCATTAATAAAAAAAAAGGGGGGGGGCTTGTTCTTCCGCTCTGTGCCCACCAACTCCTTGGCAGAAGAGACGGTGAAGGCAGCACCTGGCTGGAAGTTGTCCAAACAGCGTGTCTCGGTGTTGTGCTCTGCCAGTGCTAACGGGATGCACTGCCTCAAACTCATTATTGTTGGACGTTCAAAACAGCCACGTTGTCACCATGGGTTGTTGGATAGTCTGCCTGTTACATGGTACCATTCTGTGAAGGCCTGGTTTACTGCAAAGGTTTTCAGCGATTGGTTCCATGGTCACTTTGTCAAGGAGGTTATCCGTTATCAGACAGAGGAACTTAGAATCCATCTTGGCCAGGTGAAGGCTCTCCTGATCCTCGACAGTGCCCCTGCACATCCATCAGAGAAGGGTTTGGCTACAGATGATGGGCGGATTAGGTGCTTGTTTCTGCCACCTAATATATTAGACTGCTCTCCTTCAGCTGATGGACCAATCTGTTATCATGGCAACCAAGAGACTACCGTTGGAGATTCCTCGACGAGGTGGTGGTGGTGCTTGAGGACGAGGAAGGGGTCGACACACATGGGGAGCGAACCTTGGAGAATCTGCAGCGTTACAACATTAAGTTTGTGATTTTCAAGTGGGCGAATGCTTGGAAGGAAGTTTCCATCAAAACCTTGGAAAGTGGTTGATCTTGTCTTCTTCAGGGATGTGAGGCTGTTCATGACTGAAGGATTTGATGTGAACAGTTTCCACCTTCAGCTACAAAACGCAGTTAAGGATGTGGACTTTGACAATGTGAGGGGTTGACTGGATGACGACGGCAACGATCCAGGTTATCAGACGTTGTCTGATGAGGAGATTGCTGCTGCTGTCTGTGCACGGCCGACAGAGGAAAGTGACAAGGATGAGGACGAGGACCTTGACTCTAGCCACCCCACCACTCCATCACTCCCTCGTTTTGGTGCACTGCGGGCTGGAAGTGAGCAGGTGCTTGAGCCACCCCACAACTCCATCACTCTCGTTTTGGTGCACTGTGGGTCGGCAGTGAGCAGGTGCTTGAGTATGCCGAGCACCCTCAGTGTGACGGAGTTGGTGCCACTCAAGCTGGCCATGGATCTGCAAGCAGTCAGGGACACTGTCATCCTCCGACAACATCACTGCACCTATCGTCAAATGAAGATCTACTCCTCCATCAAGCCCGTCACCCCCCACAAGTGCCAGCTTCTTCTACCCACCACGACCACCACCACCTGCTCGACCCCAGTTTTCACTCACCACCGACGACCACCACCACCTGCTCGACCCCAGTTTTCACTCTTGGACCCACAACCAAGCCCATCAACAGCTGTTGATTCGCCATTAGACGTGAGCTTGTGGCTTTCTTCAGGGAGTTCAGAGGTGGGTAGGGCTCCATCACCTTGCAACACGTCCCCACTCATTGCTCGGCTTCAGCAGGTGGAGGAAGAGGAGCAGTTCTTTGACCTTTGCTATGTGGCTGTGTTAGCCACTAGACCACATGGGATACCTATACACCTGCTGCAACCTGGCAGGTTATGACGCCTGTCTGCTGTTCGTTTACAGGATGGTTAGTGTACTTTTTTTTCTTATATATATGCTTTGATTCCTGAGTGTTTAGGATTACATTGGTTATTCCAATGTGTGTTTTGATGTCTAAAAATAGCCAAAAGACCACACAGTACAGTAATCCCTCATTTATCTGGCCATAATAGAGCCAAAGGCATGTCCGGGTAGTGGCAACATCCGGATAATGAACACTGTTCCTCGGCCATACCCAGACCCTGCCTATCCCCACCTCCAGCCTATACCTAACCTATTTGTACAGTCCTGTGCTTAATTTGGCAGTGTGTTCTGGTCATTCAGGCATATTTAGACATCAAAACACAGGAATATCCAAAACCACTGAAAACCAAAAAATACCCTACCTAAACACTACTGTATGTACAGTACCCCTCCTTATTTTGGCAGTTTTCCAGTTATTCTGCCATATTTTGGCATCAGAACATACATAGGATTATCCCAAATGATTTTCAACACCAAGAAAACCATGGAAAAAAAAAATACTTATTTATTACAGAACCCCTCCTAATTTTGGCACTTTCAGATCAGTCTGCCATATTTAGACATCAAAACACACATAGGAATATCCAAAGTATAGTAATCTCTATAGTATCCGACGTAATAGAGCCAAAGGCATGACCGGACAGCGGTCTTGTCCGGATAGTGGCCCTGAAGCTCCCACACCGGTCATTTATGACACTAACCTAACCAAAATCAGAAAACCATCTACCTACCTCCCTACCGGACATGCATAGCACTTACTTAAGTCCCCTTTCACATAATTAATGCACACAAAGCATGAATTAATTGAATTTTACCAAAAAATGATTTTGAGGTGAGTAAGGCATAGGTGTTCACAACTTGCCATCATAGTGTAAGTAAGTATGGAACATGGAAATCACTATGAAAATCGCCCTTTCTCACTTCCTATGCACTATAATCATGTACACAAAGCATGAATTCATTGTATTTTAACCTCAGAAGGATGAATCTGACTTAAGTAAGGCATAGGTGTTCACTGAGTTGACAGTTTAGTGTAAGTTTCGGACGTGGCATCCACTATGAAAATCATCTTTTCTCACATCTTATGCCCTAAAATATTGGATACAAAGCATCAAATACAGTAAATGATGTAAATTGTTACCAGAGAAATGGTCAATAGAGTTAGGTATGGCAAAAGTGTTCACCAGGATATAGCGTGCTGAAAGTACCGGACATGAAATTCACTGGCATTCACCTTTTTCACAGCTTGTGCACTAAAATAATGAACACAAAGCATGAATTCATTTAATTTTAACCCCAAAAGGATGAATTTGAGGTAAGTTAGGCACAGCTGTTCACTGAGTTAGCAGCTTAGTTTAGGTACTGGACATGAAAATCGATGGCATTCACCTTTTTCACAGTTGGTGCACTAAAATAATGAACACAAAGCATGAATTCATTTAAATTTAACCCCAAAAGGATGAATTTGAGGTAAATTAGGCACAGCTGTTCACTGAGTTGGCAGCTTAGTTTAGGTACCGAACATGAAAATCAATGGCATTCACCTTTTTCACAGCTGGTGCACTTCAATACTAGTGGTAACCATGCATGAAAAAATAAATTGAAAGCAGGAAATTATGATTTACATTTATGGGAATTTTTTACCACTTTACAGCATGCTGAAAACAGGTTAGACATGAAAATCATTATGGAAATCATCTTTCACACAGTCTGTGCATGAGATTAATGATATGGGAAGAACAAAACAAGGAATTTTGATGAAGTTAGGGTACTTATGAGAATGATGCCGCTGTCCTGATGTATAACCCGCTCTGTCCTCCCAGACTCTGGCGGTATGAAGGTGCACCTGAGGCACCTTCAGGAATTCATAGAATCCTTGGCACTTCTGCCTCACTTTACACTCACCAGCACTTCTCACCAACACTTCCCACAACATTTCCTTTCCCATAATAACAAAATCTAGCATCACATCACTTCAGTGCACTGTACAGTACATCACTTCACATAACTGTAAATTCCCGTGTGGTCTAGTGACTAGTGACGAGTCCTGGAGAATTTAGTCGCTGTCAGAGTCCGAGATTAGCTGACGGAGGCTGCCTAGGGGCTCCATGGTGGGACGTGGTGATACGCTATCCACTGCAGAGGACTCTGAAGACAGCCACAAACTCACATCCAATGGTGACTCCACCGTGCCTGATGTGCTGGGCTGTGGCTCGGAGCTAGAAGGCCTGTCTTAGTGAAGCAGTGGTGTGGAGCGAGGGCTGAGCACTGCGGGGATGACGGGCCTGAAAAAACTGTCAATGGTTGATTGACGCAAGCAACGACGATTGTGACGATTAATGATGCGCTGCCTGAAAGCATGCACTTCCTCCACCAAGTCCCAAGGGCCCCATCTCCCTGTCGCAGTCTGGGTGTTCTAGGTAGTCAAGGACGAGCTCCACATGTTCCCGGAGTGCGCTCAGTTTGGGGATGGCTGGAGTAGTGACGAGCCGAGAGGAGTCCGCATCATCGTCACTGTCCTCGTCAGAACCTTCCTGCTGGGTACTCGTACTGGCAACAGAAGATGCGATCTCGATATCAGACATGATCTGATACCCTGGATTGCCCTCATCGTCATCCAACCACTCACGCACTTCGTCAACATTCACATTGTCTTCACCCGCATGAAGCCTTGCATGTAAGTCATCCACCTCAAAACCTAGGAAATCATGCACCACGTCACTTCCATGAAGCAGACGAGACCAACCATTTTCTAGAGTCTTGACAGAGACTTCCTTCCATGCACTGGCCCAGTTGTAGATAGCAGACTTGAGGTTGTAGCGGCAAAGGTTTTCAACAGTTTGATGTCCTCGCATGTCTCGTCCTTCCCTGCGATCGTCCTCGTCCTCGTAGACAACCATCACCTCATCCAAAAACCTCCGTTGGTAGAGCCTCTTCACTGCCACAATCACTCCCTGGTCCAGTGGTTGGATAAGAGCAGTCATATTAGGTGGCAAAAACAGACACCTAATTCAGCCATTTTCAGCCACCAACTCCTTCTCAGATGGATGTGCAGATGCATTGTCTAGAATCAGGAGGGCCCTTACCTGGTTGCGTGGGATTTTCAGTGTCTCCGTCTGATAATGTATGACTTCCTTGACAAAGTGTTGGTGAAACCAGTCTCTAAAAATCTTGGTTGTGAACCAAGCCTTCAGAGAATGATACCACACGACAGGAAGGACTTCCATTAACCCACGAGGGCATCGAGGCTGCTTTGCACGTCCAACAATAACATGCTTGAGCCGGTGCATGCCGTTAGCATTGGCACAGCACAAAGCAGACATCCGTTGCTTGGAGAGCTTCCGGCCAATTATACGCTTCTCCGTCTCCTCAGCGAGAGTGTTTGTGGGCACTGAACGATAGAATAGGCCAGTTTTGTCAGCGTTGTAGACTTGACCAAGAGTGGGGCCCTCCCTGTCAATCAAGCCCTTCACCTTCTGCCGAAACTCTTCTATTCCCTCGTCGTTGGCGTCCACAGCTTCACCATGGGCCTTACGATTGGTAAGTCCGTGCTGTAACTTGAATGTGAAGAGCCAACCTTCAGGTGCCTTGAAGTCTGGGGTGTCGTGAAGCCTTGCGAACTTCTCGGCAGCAGCTTTCAGCTCCGTTCCACGTACCAACACACCAGCAGCACGTTGTTGATACCAGATGAGCGTGGAACGATCGATGTCCGCATACTTAGAAGTAAACATCATCTTCCTCTCCACGTTTCGTCTGGTTTTCGAAGTGAAATCAGCCGTGTACTGGTGTAGTTTGTCTTGGGACCTCTTGATATCAAACAAAGTAGAGCGAGGGAGGTTGAACTCTCGTAGGATCCGTGATGTCGGACACCCGGAGTCCACCTTCTCCAATATCTCCTGCTTCTTCTCCAGAGTCATCACCACTTTCTTCCTTTTCTCAAGCAGCGGGGCCATCATCATACACATGATGAAGAATGTGCAGAGCAGCAGCAAGCCCTGCAGGAGGTAGGGAATCGTTTTCGTTTTCATTTTTGAAGGCTCCAACATGCTTGCATGCGTCAGCCTTGGTCACCTAATGGCGGCTCTCCACGCTACTCGATCCCTGGCAGCCTCGCTGTTCAGTCCCTTAACCCTTAAGTCACACTTAATGACCTCGTCCCATGTCTTTCTCGGTCTACCCCTCCCAACCCCTCTCC
>JAGKTI010006109.1:11473-21863 GCA_018397915.1 Birgus latro | reverse complement strand
TCTCCTCATCACAACACCAATACACTCCAGTCCCATCCTACCTCTCAACTCTTCCATTGTAAACCCAGCCCCCCCAGGCCTTGCACGCAGGGACGCACTGCACATCCACCTAATCATTGTCATTTCTGTACGTTTAAACCTGCGAATATCCTTTTCCTTTACTGCCCAGGTCTCACTACCAAACAGCATCACACTCCTAACACATGCTGCATACAAAGACCCCTTAGCACGTAAGGAGAGTCCTCTCAATGTCAGGAGAGGCAACAGCTCCCTGAACTTTTTCCAACCACTTCTCACCCTAGCAACCGAGCTAACTCCAGCCCCACCTCCGGCACATAACACATCTCCCAAATAACGAAACTCCTCCACACACTCAAGAGACTCACCTGCAAGTTCAACCCTCTCACGCCTAACAATCTCCACCTGCTCTCCCCGACACGCCGCACACATGAAATCAACATCATCTCACAGTCTACCTCTAATACCACTACATCTCTTGTGCACCCACTTATCACAAACACTACACAAGATGGAATTGCTTCCCACACCCTTGTGGCAAACTGCACATGGCCACTCTTCCTCTTCTCTGATTGTACCGCCACCAGCCCTAGATATCATCACTTTTGTTTTATCTGCATTTACCCTTAAGCCCTTGTATCCCATACCATCTTCCCACTTCTTAAATCTTTCCTCCGCCTCCTTTTCATTCTCCGCAATGAACACCAAATCATCAGCATACAACATCTTCCATAGGAGTCCATCTCTGAAGTCACGTGAGAGGGCTTCAAGCACCATGATAAACAACAAGGGACTCAAAACTGACCCCTGATGCACACCAATATTCACGGAAAACTCATCACTCAAAGCTCCATTCACTCTTACCTGGGTACGAGCACCCACGTACATGGCCATCACCACCCTAACCAGCCACTCTTCCAACCCTAGCTTTCTCATTGCCCACTTCACCACCTCTCTAGGGACTCTGTCAAAGGCCTTTTCCAAATCAACAAAAACAAAATACAGTTCCATTTTCTTTCCAATATATTTTTCCTGAAGCTGTCGAACAATGAATATGGCATCAGTGGTCCCCCTGCCTGGCATAAACCCAAACTGCTTCTCATCGATATTCACTGTTTCTCTAATCATACCTTCTAGAACTCTCTCCATTACTTTCATTATCTGATCTAAGAGCTTTATACCTCGTAATTTCCCTTTCCAGGGCATCACCCTTTCCTTTGCTCACATTTACAATTACACTCTTCAGCCAATCATCTGGGACAACACACTCATATATAATCATATTTATCAGGTCAGTGACTAACCTCACCCCAGTATCTCCTGAGGCCTTCAACAAGCACTTCAGGAACCATGACAAGGGCGTCTTTACGAACCAGCAGCTGATTGGGAAATGAGACCAGAGAGAGGCGGGAGGGGCGAAAACACAGCTGGTCGGCGTGCGCTGGAAATTCAAATTGACGTTTTAAAAAATTGGATTTTTTCTGGATGTTTTTGAATTTTTGGGCATTTTGGGGTTCTGTCATTAGCCTACGATGTCCGGACAGTGAGGTAACCGGATAGTGGTCGTCCGGATTGTAGAGAGATTACTGCTAAACACCAAGAAAACCATAGAAAAAAAAATGAAAACCAAAACACACCCAATCTATACATAAGTGTATGTACAGTACCCCTCCTAATTTTGGCACTGTTTTCAGGTCAGTCTGCCATATTTAGACATCATAACACACACAGGGATATCCAGAGTAATGCTAGACACCAAGAAAACCGTTAAAAAAAAAAACAACTAAAAAACACCCGACCTATACACAACTGTATGTAAAGTACCCCTCCTAATTTTGGCACAGTTTTCAGGTCAGTCGGCCATTTTTAGACATCGGAACACACATAGGAATTTCCAAAGTAATGCTAAACACCAAGAAAACCATGAAAAAAAAAAACTGAAAACCAAAAAACACCCAACCTATACACTACTGTATGTACAGTACCCATCTTAATATTGGTAGTTTTTCAGTCATTCTGCCATATTTAGACATCAAAACACATATAAAGTTATCCATATTTCTGCTAAACATCATGAAAACAATGCATAAACAATGAAAATCCACAAAAAGAACTGCCGACTATCTTGAAAATCTGTCATCTGTGATGTGATTGCTCCCGAGGCTCAAAAAAAAAAATTCCATGGCCAAACATGCCACCGGAAATTGGTTATACTGGTATAATTGGTATACAGGTGCACTCTGGTTTAATGATGCAATTGGTTAGGTAAAAACCCATCGTTAGGCAGGGTATTGTATGTCGGGGTAGATTTAAAATGTAATGGGATGCGTTTTTCAGCCTTGGGTTCCCACTCCAACCAAGCCTGAAACCTACCCAAATGAGCCCAAAAACAAGTTTAAAGCTAATCTAAATGGCCTAACAGCTCTAATAGAAACTAACCTAAGCCCAACACCTGTAAATAACTTACTATAACCAACAAATAAAATCTAAAAGTTGTCAAATATGTCTGAAAAAATCAAGCTTAGTAAACTGTTCCCCAAACTGACAATATTCACCCCACTTATGGCGAAAACTAAAACAGGTTACAAATCAAGCTAGACACACAATTTTGGTTTAAAATATCATCAAAATTGGATTTTGAAAATCAAAACCCATCGTTAAACTGGGGATTGGCCATCATTAGGCAGAGTATGGTGGTACAGTATTTCTACCCCCAGTGTTAACCCCTACACCGCGGGGTTGTCGGAGGTTTTCCGTGCCATTCCCGCAAGGAAATTCGCACTCCGACTGACTTTTTAAAAATATTTGCCAAAAATCAATTATTAGTCTTAGAATATTATAATTGCATATGCATATGGCACATACCTTCAGCTTTCTCCTGGGATGTTTTTTTAGCACTCGTTGACTACCGTAGGACTTGTGGAGACTTCTGAAGTTGGGTAACTAAGTCTCCACTTTACACTTCCTGACATCTCCTAATCTGAATACCACTGCCAGATATTATCACTAGAAACACTATTCAGTGATTTCCAAGTAGTTTGGAATCCATACTAAAAAAAAAAAAAAACACTGCGAAAGCATTGTAAAATACGAGCGCGTACGAGCCTCCCACTCCCACTAATTCGCGGCTGGTGTTCTCTCATTTCTTGCTCATATACACACACACACACACTTTATTATTTCTAGTACTTTATTACACTTGTATATATCTACAGGGCCTTTTATAACAGGCGCAAAAGAGGCAGAAATGGACGGGCATCATTTCACCGAGAAGGACGAGAGCAAATTGGCTGTATCTGGTAGCAAAGAGTTGAAAATGTCAGCTGCTAATGTATATGCTAAGAAATAAGTCGTAGGAAATCTAGACAATACATATAAATTAGGTAGTTCGAGGTGAATATAAATATCACTCTGGCTTCTCCCTTCCTTTCTTATATACATTTATATTACGAGAGTAGCTCATACAGCATATTTCACGGGAAAAAAAAAGCAGGGGAAAATAGCGAATGAGTGCAGGTTTGATGTTGGCAAGTGATAATTAGCCAATTCCAGGTGTATGACACTATCAATTACCTTATTTTATGTATATATATATTATTTTGTATAAGAATAGGGCATAGGGCTCATTTCAATGGATGAAATCAGTGGAAAAATCTGGGGAAGATTTACTTAGCGCAGAGCGGCTTAGCAGATTACATGAGAGGGTAATGAAGGGGAGGTAGGGAGGGGAGTCTAGAATGGGGGAAAATGGCTAAATTGTCAACAATGGATGGGAGTACTGATGACATTAGTAGCTCTGACTATTGTTGGACATTGGCAGTGCTGATAGATGATACAAGTCACCACCTGAAAGCCCAGGGGAATTAAAAATAACAGAGTCACTCAAGTGACGCCCCGCGGTATGATCCATTGCACCCGAGCGCCAAGCGTCACGGAAGTGACGACCCGTGGTGTAGGTGTTAAGCCAGGATATCGCATTCAGGGGTATTGTATATCAAGGTATACCTGTACCATCATCTTCGTTGGTGTTTATACCATGAAATAAGCTAAATAAAAACACATAAAACTGAAAAGTAAAAGTACACAAGTTCAGCCAGAATAAAGTCTTCAGGAGTAACACTTACCTTCATATAACTTCCCACCATTGTAGTGTAAAATTTTGCCAGCACCGTCCAAGGGTTAGGCATATGTCTAGACGCAGAATTTCATGAGCTTTCTCGTGGTTACTGCAGAATTTCGATATGACCAATAGTAGTCAGATAAATAAATAAAAAAAAATTGAAAACTCACGAGTCAGTGTTATTGCAATGTGTGTAAGGACCGAGGGAGTTTAGGGGGGGAGCCAGGAGGGTATGGAGAAGGGACAGGACAGGGAGAGAAGCAAGTCTGTGGGCAGGATTCTCCCCCTTCTGTCAACTGGCGGATGGGCGCTTTTGCCGTGCATTTACTCGTGGCTTGCAGTCAGTTAAACACCGAGTGGTCATGCAGAAACACAACTCACCGTGACCGGGGGACTTTCAACCTTCAGTAGAGAGGTGGACAGTTGCTGTCGCCGAACATGTACAGTATTCGTGGCTTGTGGTCAGTGTTCGATGGAGGTGGTAGTTGGGAAAGACTTAGCCTGCGTGGCCCCGTGATATTAGACATTCGGCGGGGAATGCATGTGGATGTTTTGACACCGCTTGCAGGTTACAGTCGTATTACTCAGGTGCTGGAGGTCCGTTGGGAGTGATAGGACGAGTGTGCGTCTTTGACCATTCAGTACAGGGGCAGACGGATATTTTAGGTCTGGTTGTGGGTTACAGACTACATCCTGCTCATGGCTTGAGCCCAGTGGCCACAATACTGAGTGTTTGAATATGTCAGCTGGCTGGCCGAAGTTCTTGGGGACTTTTACGTCTGGATAATAGTATGTAAATTTGGATAATGGTTTAATAGAGCCAAGGTCCAGCATCCGGATAATGAACATGTCCAGATAAATGAGGGACTACAGTACTGCCAAAATTAGGAGGAGTACTGTGCATTTTCATTTATTTATTTTTTTATGCATTGTTTTCTTAGTGTTTAGGATTACACTGCACATTGCAATGTGTGTTTTGATGTCTTAAAACAGCTGAAAGACCACAGAACACTGCCAAAATTAGGAGGGGTACTGTACATACAGGCTGGGTATAGGTAGGTTATGGGTACAGTAGAGGATATTGCTCTGTATCTGTTCAGTGCCCATATCTTGTTATGCCTTTGGCACTATTATGGTGGATAATTGAGGGATTATTGTATATATTGTATACTGATCAATTATATAATGAGTTTGTGTTGTATTATCCAGCACAGGACCTAAGAAAGTCGTCACAAAAGAGGCTGTTGAAACCTGTGTCTGACCCCTTTTGTTCAAAGAGTTTCTTCATCCAGACAAAATATTCTGGGGGTACCAAGAATGAAAATGAAATATTGAAAGAAAGCAGTTTTGAACAAGGACAAACTTCAATCACCTTTTCCCCCAGGAGCCTTCTGCCCCAGTATCGTCCAGCACCTGATTATGAGACAGCACTGGTTCAGAAGTACGGGCCAGGTGTCAACCCAGCCAACATTCGGGCCACAGTCCTTTACTCATCACAACCAGAAATCTCAAACACACATGTCCTTGAAGGCAACCCTCATGAGGGTAAGGCTAAGAGTAATTATGTAAAGAATATTCCACTGTTGTCACAATTGTCCTAACCTTGTTTATCAATTTTGAAAAGAAAAAGGCATCTGTTGACAGAGTTCAGTTGATATTGGGCAAAATTGTCATTCCATAATATTTCAGAAAAATCACTCGGTCAGCTGCTGTCATGTAAAGTGGAGACAAGTTGTGTTGATGGTAATGCACCTCATTGTCATGTCTGCACAGTCTAGTTTCATCTTTGTGTGGAATGATATTTTTGTAGCATCACTTTCAGGAATTGGTGAAGGCCATATTCAGTTATTTTGCAAGGTTTGGGAGTGCTGTAGAAAAGTACAAAGTCCATCTCTCCATCCAGTATTTAATCCTGGAATGCTGCAGGATAAGTGAGAGTGACCAGTCATTCACTAATGAGTGGCTTCACGTGGGGAGGGAGTGAGGGGACGTTCATGCTCTTATGGGCCACATCTATATAAGTGTCTTAACCTGTTAGGCCACAAAAGCCAAATGGTCTTCTGTACACCAGGAAACCATTTACTATGTTGGGTGGTAACCGTATAACCAAATTTTGATGCCTGATGATTTAGTGGGTAATTACGGCGCTCCAGTCGGATTGAGTTGGTGAAGGTTTATATCCAAGGGGTGGTTGGGGTTTATTGCTCACGTAATGCCACTCAGGGATGAGTGAGGCTGATCACTCTCATTTTAAATGTCAGGACCAACTTGCCTAGCCCCGGGCTCCTACGCTCCTTATGGGGCAATGTAGGATTGGATGATGAATGAAAAAAATAAAAATAAAAACTTAAGCTTGCTATGATTAATTTGCAGAAATAAGACCATAACTCTGTCAACTTGCATACTGTAAATAAAGGCTAGGTTGCATGATGAACCTTGCTTTAATGTAGTAGTACAGTTTATATAGGAGTGATCCTAGGGAGTGGTTCTGATAGAATGTTTGAAATTCAAGGAGTCTTAGAATATGGGTAGTATTGGAAATTTGTGATGTTTATCAAAGAGAGTTTTACAATAAATACAATGCTTTAAGTGTGAGCATTGAGGATTGTGGTAGTATGAATGGCAGGGAGTTATTGTATAGTATTGAAAATTTGTGATATATTTCAGTGTTTCATAATAACCTGCTTCAAGTGTGTAAAATGTAGATTGTGGTAGTATGAATAGCAAAGAGTTATTGTGTACTTTGTTTTAACACGTTGCATGATCATAAATAGTACCGTATATGGGGAAGAAAGCTGAAAGAATGTACAGGTACTATGTATCTTGATTCAGGTTGTATGGCACAGTATGTTCTAGTTGTCATAATAGTGGTGATGCATGTTGTTCAGGTTTTCCTAGGATCAGTGAAACATTGATGTCTTCTGTGTAGTTATGTTCTCCCAATGTGTAAAGACACATTATGATAAGATATAATGGATTGGGGTTTGTGACAACCTGCCCATAATATAATGGAGTGGAGTATGTGACAACCTGTTCCTTCAGTGTTTTATGCAGTTTCCTTGTGACAGCATGAGAGAAGGGCAAGTCAGGGTGGAACAGGCTGAAAGACTGTGAATATTCTAGAGAAGTGTTTTTGACTAATATACTAATTTTTTTCCTCTGTATGCTTTGCAGTGTCACGTGGAGGTGGTGGACTGGGAAGCTACAGTCACTATAAGGGCTACACAGACCTGTCACAGCAGCACCCAGACCCATCACACCCACAGCTAAGCAGATCTGCTGGAATTTTGATGCCAGGCCCTCTGCATAATACTTACAGGTTTGTGCTGGATCACTACATGTGTTTCATTTCATTTATAAAGGCTCCCGCATGCTTGCAAATAATTGGCATGGGTCACCCAGTGGCAGCTTTCCAAACTGCTGGACCACATTCCAGGTCTTTATTGGTCTCCCCTTTGTAACTCTACCCTCATGTTCACCCCCCTTACCCTCGACAGCCAGTTGTCATCCTCCATCCACTCCACGAGCCAAAACCATTTCAGTTTAACCCTTCTTATCATAACACAATGCATTCAAGTCCCATCCTTCCTCTCAACTTGTTTCTACCCTCCCCCCCTTCAGATCTGTCATTCAGGGACACTATACATCCATCTTACCATAATTTTCTGTATGTTTGAGCCTGTGAATATCCTCTTCCTTTACTGCCTAGGTCTCACTACCATACAGCATTACACTCCCAACACATGCTGCATACAAGGACCCCATAGCATGGCTGGAGAGCCCTCTCAGTGTCAGGAGAGGCAACAGCTCCCATAACTTCTTCCATCCACTCCTTACCCTAGCCACAGAGCAAGCTTTCCAGCACATATCATATCCCCCAAACAGCAAAATTCCCCCAGACACTCAAGAGATTTGTTCAGCAAGATCAATCTTTTTCCTGCCTCTGTCTCTGCGTACTCTCCCCTACACGCCATATACACAAAATCAGCATTACATTGAAGCCTGTCTCTGATACCACTGTATCTCTTATGTGCCCACTTACCACAAACACAGCACAAGATGGAGTTACTTCCTACACCAGGGCTATTCAACTACTCTAGAAGTAGGGCCAAATTATGAAACTCAGAATAACAAAAAGGCCATACATTATTTTACCTGTATTTTTCCCTATATCTACACACTTACACGCAGTAACAAACGAGAAATTCATATATTATTTTTACATTTTCCACTAAATACATAAGTAAAAGAAAAACTTGAAACTTTCTGTTTTATGCTTGTTTATTTATCTTCACTCTTCTTAAATGTCAGGACCAACTTGCCTAGCCCTGGGCTCCTACACTTCTCGTGGGGCAACATAGGATTTGATGATGGATGGATGGATTCATTCTTCTGAGTCTAAGGTCCAAACAAAAACGACTCAAATGCTGGATTTGCCCGCAGGCCGTCAGTTGAATAGCCCTGTCCTACACCCTTGTGGCAAACTGCACATAGCCATACCCCTCTTCTTTGACATTACTGGCGTCAGCCCTATATGCAGGCAAACCCCAGTTTAACAATTCAGTTAATTAAGTAAAAACCCATTGCTGGGCGGAGTATCTTATCTCTGAGTAGATTTAGCATGTAAAGTATAGGGATGCGTTTTTGAGCCTTGGGTGTCCCCCCAGCTAATTCCTAAACCCTCCCAGATGTGTCCAAAAAAAGTTTAAAGCCAATCTAAATGGCCTAACAACTGTAAAAGAAGCCAACCTAAGCCTAAAACTAGTGCCTGACTCGCTTGTACCTAGTCAAAGTCACTGGAGAATGCGATCCCCTACTCGTATTCAAACTCGGAAGAGAAGAAGCAGCAGCATTGTATGCAATCCCACCATCAGATGGTCTCGTGACATTTAAATAAACATCTGTTCGTTTCGTTTTGTTTCGTTTTTGAAGGCTCCAACATGCTTGCATGCGTCGGCCTTGGTCACCTAATGGCGGTTCTCCATGCTGCTCGATCCCTGGCAGCCTCCCTGTTCAGTCCCTTAACCCTTAAGTCACACTTAATGACCTCGTCCCATGTCTTTCTCGGTCTGCCCCTCCCAACCCCTCCCCCAATATTAACACCTCTCACCCTCTGTACCCAATTATCATCCCCCATCCTCTCCACATGTCCAAACCACCTCAGCCTACATCTCATCACAACACCAATACACTCCAGTCCCATCCTACCTCTCACAACACCAATACACTCCAGTCCCATCCTACCTCTCAACTCTTCCATCGTAAACCCAGCCCCCCCAGGCCTTGCACACAGGGACGCATTGCACATCCACCTAATCATTGTCATTTCTGTACGTTTAAACCTGCGTAATAATAATTTATGAATGATGCAGAATTGCCCAAGGTGTGAATTGTTGTGATGGAGAATTGTTGATGTTTTGATGGGGAATGCGATTGATGATGTGATTGGGATAGCCTTTTCAACAGCCCCTCTTTATGTCATTTTTGTTACTGATTTGGTTGCTGAGCTCCATTATTTTCTTCTCTCTTATTTTCCAACATTTATTTAGAAATTTCTTTGTATTTTCAAACCATTTTCCCTTGAACAGCCTGAATGTAAACATATGATTTATGGATTAATATTGCCAGGCACCATAATCTCATAAGGGGTGGCCATTTGACTTTGAGTTATTTGTTTTACAGGGAGGGACACTAACCCTGCACCCCACTTGTTGACACGTAGGGAGCATGTATGATTTGGTTATATGGTTACCACCCAGCATTGTGAATGGTTTCTTGGCTTACAGGAAACCATTTGGCTTGCACTCAATGTAAAGCCACCTGTAAAGGAAAGAAAAGCAATAAGAAGTGACAGGAAAGATGGGAGAAATAGAATGAGAGGATGGCAGGCAAAGAAAAAGAATGATAAAGGCTAAGGAAGAAGTAGGCAGCACTACATACACTCACTTGATTATTATGTTCTCCATGATAGGTTAGATATTCAGTAGTCCAACACGAAACATTCTTTGTTGAGTTGCCTAGTTGTCCACGCCATTTTGTACTTTGTCTGATGGGCGAGAATCCGTACCCCAAATGACAAGTGTTCACTCCACCTATGACTAAAACACATTAATCGAAGTCTCAAAACAGTTTATAAATCAACCTGAACTCAAAATCTATGTGTAAAATATCATAAAAATCGGATTTAAAAAATTAAAACCCATCGCAAAACTGGGGGTAGGCCTACGATAGGTGGGGTAGGGTGGTATTTCT
>JAGKTI010006108.1:30621-41979 GCA_018397915.1 Birgus latro | reverse complement strand
AACCTAACCTAACCTAACCTAACCTAACCTAACCTAACCTAACCTAACCTAACCATTTTTCTGGTAGCAATTAACATCATTTACTGTATTTGATGCTTTGTATCCAATGATTTAATGCATAAAATGTGAGAAAAGATGATTTCCATGTCCGATACTTACTTATACTATGCTGGCAAGTTCTGACCTCCTATGACTCACTCACCTCTAAATCATCATTTTTTGGTTAAAATTCAATAAATTCATGCTATGTGTGCATTATTTATGTGAAAAGGGACCTAAATAAGTGCTATACATGTCCACTAGGGAAGTAGGAAGGTAGTTTTCTGATTTGGGTTAGGTTAGGTTAGGGTCATGAAAAACCAGTGCTGGAGCTTCAGGACCAATATCCGGACAAAAACAATATTCGGACATGCCTTTGGCTCTATTACAACGGATATTGGAGGGATTACTGTACATTGATTCTTCAAATCTTTCTCCTGATGAACTGATTGATATACAGCATGTAACAATAGGCTGAAGTCAATTTTTTATCATTATTGTCCTGAGGTAGTAAAATTAATCATTGTGCATGATAATTCTCCATGGTATGGTCCATCCATAATTCTTTGCGTAGACAATACAGAAAGGCAGAATGTGAGTGGCGCTTGCAGCAAACCAAATTAACTCGTTTGCATTATGTTTTTGTGAGAAGAGCAGTCGTTCAAACTGTAAATGCTCAAAAGGCTAGGTATTGTCAAAATAAAGTTGATTCATGTGGTGGTGATAAAAAAAAATGTCAGCAGTTGTGAACAATTTGGTTGGTCGGAGGAATGTAATTGTTAAACCAACTTCTGTCTCTGATGCCCAATTGGCTCCAGATTTTGCTTCATTTTTTACAACTACGATATCTCGCACATGAAGTGATTTAGACAACAGTTCTCCTAGTGAAGCGTACTCAGTTGACTTCCAATCACGGTGCACTGTTGATCATTTGCTTTCAACATTTCATCCGCTGGATGTAAACAAAGTCAAATATTATATCAGAGAACTTAATAAAACATTTTGTAACATGTCACAACTGCCTGATGTGTACGAGCAAGCTGCAGAATTTACCTGCAACATAATAAATACTGTAGATGCTTCTAAGTAATTTTGTGCAGTCTGAGAAACGTGCTTTGCTTAGGCCCCCAATTAAGAAACCTGGCCTTAATGTCAAGAGCACGACAAATTATCATCTCATCTCTAATCTGTCTTCTTTATCCAAGATTACTGAGCGGGCCATACTTGATCAACTCTTACCACTACTGGAACACAACAGAATTGTTCATGTTATTAAACCAGCATACAGAAAATACCATTCAACTGAAACTGCACTAACAAGGATTCATAGTGACCTGGTGGCAAACACCTGTAGTGGGATGTCCTCTCTCCTAGTTCTGTTGGATCTGTCTGCAGCTTCTGATACAGTAGATCATAAACTATTGTTGGATGATCTGTATTTTTATGGCAGTGCTCTTTTGCTTCTTAAGTTGTATCTGTCGGACAGATCTCAGAGAATGGTCGTTGATTACACTAGCTCTGATTCTGCTCCCCTTCTGTTCGGAGTCCCTCAAGGATCAGTTTTGGATCCAATTCTATTTACTATCTACACAAGCAGTTTATCGTCTTTACTTGATGCTCACGATGCTGACGACACCCAGTTTTATGTTAAGAGGCCAGATATCAACAATACTAAGACTAAGCTTGAATCTCTAATGTCTGATATGGATGGCTAAGAGGAAACTTAAGCTGAATTATGGTAAAACTGAGATCATCATCACCAGAGGAAACAGAGGGGGTGATGACACTGATAATGCCCTGGCTTTGAACATTGGCATGTCACAGCTTCATCCAGTCAGTTCTGTTCAAAATCTGGGTGTTTAATTCATCCATCCATCATCCAATCCTATGTTGCCCCACAGAGGAGCATAGGAGCCCAGGGCTTCAAAAGTTAAATTACAAAGAACATATTAATCAGGCTGTCAGAGGGTGTAACTTGCATATCAGAAATCTGAAGTCTGCGAGATAATTCCTGAAGAGAAATTGCCTCTTAACATTGGTCCATGAAGTGGTCTTGTCTCGTGTTGATTATTGTAATTCACTGTGGATTGGTCTTCCAAATAATATACTAACAAAAGTTCAGTCTGTGTTGAACAGGGCAGCACGGCTTATCCTTGGTCTTCCCCCGAAAACCTCGACCACCCTGTTCCTAACTGAGTTGCATTGGTTACCAGTAATCTTATTACATTCAAAGTTTTAAAGTTTTGTGAACCAAAGTATCTTGCTGAATTGTTAAAACCCCCACTGGCATGCCTGAGTGTGATGTTACGCAGTGAAGATGACTCCCTGCGTCGTAACGAGCCTGAAGCCATTCACCAGTCATCTTTCTCTGATCGTTCTTTTGTGTACAGAGCCCCTAGAATATATAATAGATTGCCACTGTCTATGAGACAACTCTCTTCTGTTGAATCCTTTAAGAGACAGCTGAAAGCCTTTCTTTTTTCAAAATGCTATGACCTGGAGAGAGGTATAATGGTGGATGATTATAGGGTTTAATTATTGTCATTTTCATATATATATGATGTAGCTTGCATTATATATGAGAGATGTCACAGTTCTTGTAATTGTAAAAATAATGTACGTGCATCAAGCAGCCTAAGTATATAGATAGATAGATAGTGTCAAGCGCTAGTAAATTTCCAAAGGAAGAACTGGTGCCTTTGAGAAACAAAAGACCAGATTATTATTACTATTATTATTATTACATTACATTACAGTTAAAGGAAATCATCCGAGATCAAACCACGTATATCTGCTAGAGGAAATCACCTGAGATCAAAGCTTCAATATCAATTTAAGGAAATCACCTGAGATCAAGACATGCAGTATACATGATTGGCAGCATCCAGTTTTCCTCCTTGCACTCGGTCATAAAGCGTGACACTGCCTGCACCACAACCATCTGTGTCCGCCACGCTTCCACAGTGTCACGTTTACCCAATGCCCACACAGTCCTGATGAGTGCAGATTGAGGTTAATTCCTTTAATCTGATTACATATATCCACTTCATGCTCTCTCCACATGATTTTATGCAGCTCAAGATGAGAAATCTGACTGTGAAAGGGTTAATGGATACTGTATCTATCCTGCCCCACTACAAATGGTTTCTCCAAAGTTAACAAAATTGCCTAGAAGTAAAAACAATATAATGAAAATACATTACTGGGCTGAAGGGATTAGTCATAGCAAAGGAGAAATTAAGCCAGTAGTAAAAAATGGGTTGGACAAAAGCATTAAATTTATTTTTAAAAAAGCTAAAACTTCAATATTATTTATGGTAAACATTCAGAAGGACAGAGGTTACAATGTAAAGCTAGCATGAATCTGGAGGTATGTGAAAAAACTAATCACCTTCTCAACAGTGCTTCTGAAAAGTTATAAAAGTACTGGTATGTAGTAGAAAAAATAAATAAATTAATTAAATAAATAAAAATAAACACACTGGATAATCAACCATTCATTACAAATGTAATCAGATCAAACTTGCTGGTTTATGAGTTATCACATCTCATAACAGCAGTCTTTTAACATGCAGTGTCTCCAGGTATCTCAAAATGAATGTACCTGTATCTTATATTTGGCTCTCATATTCTATTTTTTCTTGAATAGAATGATCTTGCAGGGTTCTAGCTTTTAGTTCCTTCTACTTTGCATTAAAAAAAAAGAGAGAGAGAGAGAGAGAGAGAAGCCACATTTCATTTGAGTACCTGGTTAGTAAAACATTGGGAATGAAAGAGATATGAATACCCTCCACTAAAGCATTCCCCACTTAATTCTATGGATATAAGGGCATGATTAAAATACAGTAAACATGAAAGTAGATTTATCCGGTGTGCATAAGGCAAGTGACAGGTGGGGGCACTCACCATCCACTCATTCAATGTAGTGTTGCTCTCTGGTGACTGCCCTTTCCTCTTTTCCTTTCTCTTCTGTCTTTCTTTCCTTCATTCTTTCCTCTTCCTTCTGTTTACAGATGACTCTACACTGAGTGACAAGCCAAATGGTTTCTGGTATGCTGGGTGGTAACCATATAACAGAATTATGGTGCATGGTGGTTTAGAGGGTAATTAAGACGCTCTGTCGGATTGGACATGTGCAGGTTTATATCCTAGGAGTGTTTGGGGTTTACTGCTCATATAAAGCCACTCAGGGATGTATAAGGTTGGTCACTCTCATCTCAAACGTCAGGACCAATTTACCTAGCCCTACTGAACAGTAGTTACAATACAGTATTATTTTTAAAAATATATTCAGAAAGATATCAAGTTACCGTGCATTAAAATCTGGAAGCACACTACTGGACCCCATTACTATTATCAGAAATATTCTAAGTGGGGACTTCTAAAAATTATGGTGTTAACAAATGTAATGTTAATACTGTAAGCAATGCTCCAATATTGCAGCTTATACATATCAAACCAAATCAGTATGAAATCCTGTTTTCTTCCAAGGAGGCCTTGTACTGGGGTTGTCCAGGATACTTATGTTTTTTATTAACTCGTTGCTTAACCACTTAACCGCGGGTCGTCACCCTCATGACGGTCGGTGGCGATGGATCAAACCTCCTGGGAAATAACTGATTAATGTTTCTAGTGATAATATCAGGCACTGGTAGTCATATTACGGGCTGTCGGTAAGTGTAAATTGGAGACTTCGTTACCCAACTTCAGAAGTCTCCACAAGTCATACAGTAGTCGACGAGTGCTAAAAAAACATCCCATGAGAAAGCTGAAGGTATGTGCCATAGGCATATGTAATTATAATACTCTAGGACAAAAGAATGATTTTTGGCAAATATTTTTAAAAAGTGAGTCGGAGCGCAAATTACCCCGCGGTATGGGCAGGAACCGCCTCCGTCAACCCCGCGGTTAAGGGGTTAACCAAATCCCTAAACCTGCCAGTTCCTTCCCAGCAGTAATTAGAAATGACTGAAAAAAAAAAAATCAGAAAGGCAATAAGATCTGTAACAGAGTTTGTTTCACCTTAGGGTTTGACATATAACTCGCAATTAACCGTCGTCACAATATCTGGTGCTGTTGGCTCGGCTCTTTTAACCCCTTAACTGCGGGTCGTCGCTTCCGTGACGCTCGGGTGCAATGGATCATACTGCAGGGTGTCACTTTTGTGATTTTGTGTTGTTTTGAATTCGCCCGGGCTTTCAGGTGGTGACTTGTATCATCTATCAGTACTGCCAATGTCCAACAATAGTCAGAGCTGCTAATGTCATCAGTACTCCCATCCACTGTTGACAATTTAGCCATTTTCCCCCATTCTAGACTCCCCTCCCTACCTCCCCTCCATTGCCCTCTTGTGTCGTCTGCTCAGCCGCTCTGCGCTACGTAAATCTTCCCCGGATTTTTCCACTTATTTCATCCATTGAAATGAGCCCTATGCCCTATTCTTATACAAAATTATATATATAAAAAAGAAATAAGGTAACTGATAGTGCCATACACCTAGAACTGGCTAATTATCACTTGGCACCATCCAACCTGCACTCGTTCGCTAATTTCCCCTGCTTTTTTCCCTGTGAAATATGCCATATGAGCTATTCTCGTAATATAAATGTACATAAGAAAGGAAGGGTGAAGCCTGAGTGATATTTATATTCACCTGGAACTACCTAATTTATTATGCATTATCTAGATTTCCTATGACCTATTTCTTAGCATATACATTAGCAGCTGACATTTTCAACTCTTGGCTACCCAGATACCTACATCTCAGTTCACTCCCGTCCTTCAAGCTGGAGGCACGTCGCAATCATGCCCCTGCATTTCTGCCGCTTTTGCGTCCATTATAAAAGGCCCTGTCACCTCTACCCCTACTAAACATCATGTGGGATGCGGTCAAGGACTGTAGATATATATAAGTGTAATAAAGTACTAGAAATAATAAAGTGTGAGTGTGTATATGAATAAGAAATGACAATACGAACGGTGAATTAGCGCGAGTGGAGGGCCCGTATGCGCTCATATTTTACATTGCTTTCGCAGTGTTTTTTTTTTTTTTTTTTTAGGTTAGAATTTAAACTACTTGGGAATCATTGAACAGTGTTTCTAGTGATATCTGGCAGTGGTATTCATATTACGGGAAGTCGGGAAGTGTAAAGTGGAGACTTAGTTACCCAACTTCAGCAGTCTCCACAAGTATTACGGTAGTCGACGAGTGCTAAAAAAAAACATCCCAGGAGGAAGCTGAAGGTATGTGCCATATGCATAAGTAATTATAGTATTCTAAGACTTATAATTGATTTTTGGCAAATATTTTTTAAAAGTCACTCGGAGCGCGGATTTCCCCCGCGGGATGGGCACAGCCCGCCTCCGACAACCCCGCGGTTTAAGGGTTAAAGCAATAACTGGAGCCAGAACAGGCTGTAACTGGAGGTTCTATGCAATATCTGGTGCTGAAGTGTATCAACCGCCTTGTAAATAGTAACCAACCGGCACGGTATTACCATACTGTATCATTACTTTATTATATTTTATGCTTAATTTTTATCTTTTACTCATGGGAAAATTCTGAGGATAAATGTTTGAGACGGACAGCAACGCAATATCTGGCTTGACATCGAATACCATATTGAGCTGATGGGGGGTACTATACAATATCAAGCATTTTGCTTTAACCAGTGTAGGGTTTGGCTGAATTACACCAGATAAATGAGTTACTGTATTTATGTCTGCTAAGTTTCCTGCCAGAGACTGATGACTGAGTGGCTTGTTACCAAGTTCATAGCTACATTTAGCTCTGACTGTAGTGTAGTATGGTATATCATACAGTTAAAGGTAGCCAACCATCTACTCTGTGTAAAAACAGTTTTAAATGGTGCCTGATGGCCTCCATGACAATCAGATTCTGAAGCAGAGGCCTAGGTGCCATACCAAAATAACAGATATCTACTTAATTTACGTTCTCGACCATCCAGCATACTTCAATTGCTCTTCACCTCCAAGTAACATTCTCACTTTTTAGTCCTCCCAAAGCTCAATGTCTCTCCATCCTTTCTCTCAAATGCTCACGAAGTTGTCAACTTCCACCATTACCTTAGATGTGCAGCAATCACTTCCCCCAAAGAAGGATCAACACAGCGCTCCACATCCCGCTCAGGTTTCTCAAGCATCAGCCGAACACTCATCACGTGTGGATCACGGAATGATATCAGGTTCTGTAAAGTAATATCAAACAGTACTTGAGGCAGATAAACCTGTGCCCTGCTATATTTCAAGAATCTGGAATGCAGCTAGACAAATAAGGAAGACAATCTGGCTAAGACCAATTCAAAACCATTGCACAGTACTGTGCAATAGATTATTGGAAATAATGTACATTGTGGTTGGGTGAGGAGGAAATGGAAAATGTAAGTGCATTTAAGTACTTGGGTAGTGTGATAAGTAAGGATGGAAGTTTAGAGGGTGAAGTGCTTGAAATGGTACAACAAGGAAGAAAGTTTGCTGGTTCTTTGAAAGCAGTGATAAGAAATAAGGAAGTAAGCATGGAAATGAAAAACTTACTGCATTACAGTACTGTGATACCAACCCTAACATAGGGAAGTGAAGCTTAGACCTTGTTGGAAGGACACAAGTCAAGGGCAAGGGCAGTGGAAATGAGTTATTGGTCAGGAGCATGTGAAGTCACAGGGAGAGGCAAACTGACAAATGAGGAAGTGAACGTGCATTGTGGTGTGGATGTGACAGGAAGCATTAGGAGAAACACATTGTGGTGGTTTGGCCATGTGGAGAGGATGGAGAATGAAAGACTGACAAGGAGTGTGTATGTGAGTGAGGTGGAGGGGAGGAGAGGGAGGGGAAGGCCAAGGATGAGATGGAGAGATGGAGCAGAGAGGTATATGAGAGAAGGGAGTGTGGGCTGGGAGCGGGGCAGTGAAATGGTGGGGGACAGGCCGACATGGAGGCGATTTGTTTGTGGCCACCCCTTACAGGATTAAGGTGTCTGACAATAGATAGATAGATAGATTAAATGCAACCATGAAAGCAGTAATAAGGAACAGAAAAGTGTGCATGGAAGTAAAAAGAGCACTGCATTTCAGTACTGTGATACCAGCTATAACGTATGGAAGTGAAGCTTGGACCTTGCTGGAAGGACACAAGTCAAAAGTGAGAGCAATGGAACTGAGTTACTTGAGACGAGCATGTGGAGTTACATGGAGAGACCAACTGACAAATGAGGAAGTGAGGGAGCACTGTGGTGTGGATGTGGGTGTGATAGAGCATGTTAGGGGATGTACACTGAGGTGGTTTGGCCATGTGGAGAGGATGGAGAGCAAAAGAATAAATAGGAGAAGGTAGGCGAGTGAGGTGGAGCAGGGGTGAGGGAGAAGAAGGCCGAGGATGAGATGGAGGGATTGGGTGGAGAGGTATTCATTTGAGAAAGGGGGGTGTGAGCTGGAAGCAAGGCAGTGAGGTGGCACTGGACAGGGCAACAGGGAGGCGATTTGTTTGTGGTCACCCCTTACAGGACTGAGAAATCTCACATTTGATAGGCAGATGAAATTTAATGGCATTAATTCAAAGTCTGTCAAGAAGAGTTACATTTTGTCGCCAATGCTGTCTGCTGATAAAACAGATGAGATATCAATAAGAAATTTGACAGCATACACACACTGGGGATCGGAAGTGGCTTAGACACATTCAGTTAATGGGTAAGAACTGTCTATATGCTATTCTTGGATGACAATGACACTAGAAAAAAAAAAGTATGTTACGGATATGGTACTGATTAAGGAAACAAATGTAAAAATAAATGCAGGTAATAACAGAAATATCTGTAATGTGACAGTGAAGCTAAGAAAATGGAAAATTGTAAAGGTAATTAAGTACCATATAAACTTTAGGAATGTAAAACGGAAGGATGGTACTGAAGTAAGGAAAACAAGTTATATAAAGAGAGTGACGAGGAGGGAAATTTGCAATAAAACTATAAGCAGCAAGAGGCACTTGTAAGTCAATATAGCATTTGAGATGAGAAAATCTTTCAAGATAAGTGCACTGGTTCCAATGCTGACTTGCAACAGTGAAACATGGTCAGTATTCAAGGAAACTCAATCTTCAAGTGGAGGCAGTGAAAATAAAATACAGCACTCGAGATGAGAAATCTTACTGGACAAGTATACTAGTTCCAATGCTGACTTACAATAGTGAAACATGGTCAGCACACAAGGGCAACCAATCTTCAAGTGGAGCCAGTGAAAATACATTACTGACATCATAGTGCCAAAGGAGAGTTCAAATTGGAGAATTATGCCCACATATGGAGAAGCTGTTTATGAAGAAGACAGGCAGCCTGATCTGGATCCTCTTCAGGTATGACCCAAGTCAAGTGGAAACTGATGTACAGAGATCTATCTTCCTTTCAATAATTTCCCTGCGTGAATATAAATCTTCAGTACAGCAAAATACACTGAGGTAGTTCAGCATGTGTAGTGAACGCAAAGGGACTAACAATGTACAGTACCAGTATATGACAACAAGTAAAATGGAAAGGTAAACAAGGAACAACTAAATGCAGACAGCTCTCATCATATGTAGCCTTTTTGTGATTAAACCCTCCGTAAATCAAAGAAAAAACAAAATCCAGCTAAAACTCTACTGTTATCTGCAGAAAGAACTAACCAGTTTCCCAAAATTTACAGTTGCAGCTAATTACTGTTTATGTTAAAAGTTGTGGCAGTTACCACGTATTTAACCCCTGCTGGGCTGATTCTTTGTCAGGTAGTTTAACTTCCCTGAGTAACTGTTTTAAAAACAATGTAAATTGCACCTCATATGAGGTACTGTGCAGACCATCACTGTGTCTCATATGAGGTCTACAACTCTACAAGGGTTAAGAACTCATCCCTTACTTTTGACAGTGACTGCCTGTCCAAGGTGCAGAAGCAGACTCAGGGAGAACACAAAGATGGTGATGTGAGGTGGGACACACACTCTTCAGTGAGTACGACAGAAATGCAATAACTGAACAGATAAATTAAATATAAGGAATAAACAAAAAATTACAGCTAAACCACACAACATGGTAAAGAAGACTCACCGCTAGTGAATCTCCATCCTGGTGAAACAGTGCTCCCTGAACCTGCGGGGGGAAAAAAACAAAAAAAAAAACAATCAACACCTGTGAAGTGCAAAAAACTTCAAAAGCAGCCTCAATACCAAAATAATAAACCAGAAGCCATTATCTGATCATACATATCACTCTTGACTTACACAATGCCTCAATCATACAATGCAAAAAATCTTTGGTATAACGTTTATTAAGATCTACAGTATAGTATTACATCACAGAGGATCAACGTGTAAAGTGCCTACATTCACAACAATGTGAATTTTAGGTAACAATACCGTAAAAATAAAATTTGGCTTAATGGACTTACTGGAGTAAGCAAAATACTATAACACGGGTACTGGCACTGTCCTCTATCGTAATGATAACGAAAGAACTAAGTACAGTACCAAAGTATCGGTAGTTAAAGCATTCAGACTGTTATTTTGTTTAACAGAACTATCTATCTATCTATCTATTGCCAGACGCCTTAATTCAGTAAGGGGTGGCCACAAAGGAGTAGACTGTAGCACCACTCGAGCAGGGCTGTACTCCCAAGGAGGATGGAAAGCTGATGACGGGGAGAGCTGGAGCTCCCGTTTCATCAGCCCTCAGGACTTGTTCCTGACCATCCCCCTTTGCTGAACTTTTTCAGTGTCTCAGTAACACAGAGAGTAGACCAACATGCTCTCCAATACAAGTTTCTCTAACTGTCAACACCAAACTACATACACGCTACACACTACACTTCCTTTTCAAATTTTTTTTAAATGGCTCCTAGAAATCGTGCCTTGGAGTCCCCAGGGNGGGGGGGGGACCATAAATGCCCCCACCATCCGCCCCTCTCCCGGTGACGACTCTCGGAGCTGCCTGGAACCACTGTCTGACTCACTCCTTCTTCATTTCTGTAACATTCGTGGCCTTTCCTCTAACTTTCGCTCTGTTGAGCACCACCTCTTCTCCTCTAAATCTCACCTTCTCTTTCTCTCTGAGACTCAGCTGTCTGAGACAACTGACAGCAAACCCTTTTCTGTATCCTCCTAATTTCTCTATTCTCATTTCAAAGCCAAAGGTGGCTGTTGTGTATATGTACGCAACGATCTATCTTGCTCTCGTGTTCCTGAACTTGATTCTTCTGAATTCTCTACTCTCTGGCTTCGGCTCTCCTGTCATTCTCTGACTAAATATATCTGTGCTGTTTACTTATCTCCTAATTCTAC
>JAGKTI010006108.1:0-30452 GCA_018397915.1 Birgus latro | reverse complement strand
CATTAAAATTTCTTCAGCTGATGTATTTTCTGCCATCACTGGCCTCAATATTAACAAGGCATATGGGCCTGATGGAGTCCCTCCTGTTGTCCTCAAAAACTGTGCTTCTGTGCTTACACCCTGCCTAGGTAAACTCTTTCGCCTTTGTCTCTCAACTTGTACCTTTCCTTCTTGCTGGAAGTTTGCTCTCATTCAGCCAGTCCCAAAGAAGGGTGACCATTCCCAACCCTCTAACTATCGTCCAATTGCTTTAACATCCTGTGTATCAAAAGTTTTCGAATCAGTTCTTAACAGAAAAATTTTAAAGCATCTTTCCTGTCACAACCTTCTTTCTGATCGTCAGTATGGGTTCCGTCAGGGACGCTCCATTGGCAATCTTCTCACCTACCTTTCAGACTCCTGGTCATCCTCCTTTTGGGACTTTGGCGAAAGCTTTGCCATTGCACTTGGCATCTCAAAGGCTTTTGATCAAGTCTGGCATAATCTTTGATTTCCAAACTGCCCTCTTACGGTTTCTATCCTTCTATCTGTGCCTTCATCTCTAGCTTCTTTTCTGGTCGTTCTATAGCTGCTGTTGTAGACGGCCATCGTTCTTCTCCTAGACCTATCAACAGTGGTGTTCCTCAGGGCTCTGTCCTATCACCAACTCTCTTTCTTTTATTCATCAATGACCTTCTAAGCTGTACATCTAACCCTATCCACTCATATAATGATGATTCCACCTTTCACCTTTCCATTCGATTTCTGCAACGTCCATCTCAGCAGTTACTTCAGCAAACAAGGGATGAGGCTATGGCACACCAAATGTCTGACTTGGCTCATATCTCTGATTGGGGTAAAAATAATCTTGTTATTTTTAATGCATCAAAAACTCAGTTCTTACACTTGTCAACCCAACAAAATCTTCCTCAGGATTACCCACTAATGTTTAATAATGTCCAGCTCAGTCCTGCATCATCCTTGAACATGCTAGGGGTTTCATTCTCTCGGGATTTGTCTTGGAAAGAACATATTACATCTCTTGTGAAATCTGCTTCCAAGAGATTAGGTGTCCTGGGCCGACTCCGAACTTTCTTTACTCCTGCACAGATGTTGACCTTGTACACGGGTTTTATTCGCCTGTACAACTCTCATGTGTGGGGAGGCTCCCCACATACAGCACTTCTCAATAGGGAGGAGTCAAAGGCTTTTCGTCTCATTAACTCTCCTCCTCTTACTGACTCCCTTCAACCTTTGTCTCTTCACCATACTGTTGCTTCTTTATCTCTCTTCTATCGCTACTTCAATGGTCACTGTTCCTCTGAACTGCCTGCCTGCATCCCTCCACCTCTACAACGGGCATGTAGTACCCGTCTAGCAACAAACTCTCATCCCTTTTCTGTCCAACTCTCTAATGCAAGGGTTAACCATTACTCCCAGTCCTTCATTTATGCAACTGGTCAACTCTGGAACTGTCTCCCTCTGTCTGTATTCCCTACTTCTTATGATCTCCAATCTTTCAAACGCAGTGTGTCCAGGCATCTCGAAATGAATGGATCTTGAATTTGGCTCTCTTTTGTATTGTTTTTACTTTTTCTTGGAAGGAACAGTATGCGGGCCCTGGCCTTTGGTTCCTTCTTCCTTGCATTAAAAAAAAAAAAAAAAAAGTCTCCATTTTGCTCCGAAGCCCACCATTTCACAGCCCTCCCCTCAGCTCACACCCCCCTCTCTCATATACCGTACCTCTCCACTCCATCCCTCCATTTCATCCTTGGCCTCCCCCCTTTTCCCCTGCACCTCACTCACATACACTCTCCTCATTAGTCTCTCGCTCTCCATCCTCTCCACATGGCCAAAACACATCAATGTATTTCTCCTACTGCTTTCTGTCACATCAACAGTCATACCACAATGCTCCGCCACTTCCTTATTTGTCAGTCTGTCTCTCCATGTAACTCCACATGCTTCTCTGAAATAACTCAATTCCACTGCTCTCACTCTTGACTTGCGTCCTTCCAACAAGGTCCAAGCTTCACTTCCATATGTTAAGAATTGGTATCTCAATACTACCAAGAAGTGACTTTTTTACTTCCATGCTCACTTCCCAATTTCTTATCTCTGCTTTCAAAAAACCAACAACCTTTCTTCCTTGCTGTACCCTATCAAGCACTTCATCCTCGAAACTTCCATCTTTACTCATCACACTACCCAAGTACTTAAATGCACTCACATTTTCCATTTCCTCATCATCCAGCCTCACTGTACATTCAGTGGCTTTATTTTCTTTCGAAGATCATAACTTTACACTTCCCTACATTCACCGTTAGATTACATTTCTTACACACTCTCCCAAACTCATTTTCCAAGCCTTGCAGTTCCCCCTCTTCTTCACTTAACAATTACAGCATCATCTGCAAACAACAATACAGGAAGTTTCCAAGCAATGCCCTCTCTCATTAGGGCCACTCCAACATCCACGTCTCTACCCTGTATCAATTTTATAACCCCATCCATGTACATACTGAACAACCGTGGAGGCATAACACATCCCTGTTTCAATCCAACATTCTGGCAGAAATTCACTCAGTTCACTATCCATAAGCACTGTAGCCTTAGCACCCTCATACATATTCTCTGTGGCATTTAACAACTTCTCATTTACTCCATACATCCTTAGTATTTTCCACATTCCTTGTTTATCCACTCTATCATATGCTTTCTCCAAACCCATGAAGGCTGCATACAACTTTTTCCCCTTCCCTGGAAACTTTCCACTAAAGACCCAAGGATGAATGTTTGATCTACACAACCTCTTCCTTTCCTAAAACCTCCCTGATGAATGAATGATCAACACAATCTCTTCCCTTCCTAAAACCTCCCTTTTCTTCTCTAATTCCTGTTATTTCCCTAACTCTGTCAATTTGCCTATTACACTAAGAAGACAAATGCCCCTATATTATCACTCACTTCTTTTTCCCCTTTTCCTCCGTAATCATACTCGTATCTCACTTCTAATTCTCCAGGACTCTACCTTCCTCCCAGGCCAATCTGCACCTCTTCCATAGTTATCTATTCTACAACTATTTCTGCCCCATGCTTTATCATTTCACCAAAAACTCCATCAATTCCTGGGCTTTCCCCATTTTGACTTTCATCATTGCTTCCACTACTTCCATCCTACTGATCTCTTCCTCCCTTCTCACCACCCTCCTTCTCCCAGCCACTTATACTTACATTTCTTTCATTCCCTATGTTTAACAGTTCCTTAAAGTGTTCTCTCCATCTGCTCACTTCTTCTCCCTTCTCCACTATCAATCTCCCATTTTTATCTTTCACTCCCCAACTAACTTCTTTATCACCCTAACTCAACCTCCTTCAACAGCAGTTTCTTACACCCCCTCTACTTTACACTCAAATTGCTTCCAAATTCCTCATCCACTCTCTTCTTACTAATCTTGTTACCTTTCTCCTCTCTACATATGTACAGAATTGGAAATTACACCAAAAATAAGATGTCATGTGTGTTTGGAGAGGTTGGCAGCACTTTGTTCTTGGTGATTACTTCGTCAGGGTGAAGGTGTATAATGTAAACAATTCTTTATATATTCCACAAGTAAAATTGTAAAAATACCCAGTACCAGTATCTCTGGAAAGCTATGAAGCATAACAAGTAACCTGTGAAACACTGATTTTAGTAAGAAGTACGGAAAGATTGTCTGTGTGGTAAAGTACAGTAAAAGTCCATTAATCCAAACACTGATAATCCGAAAATCCCAATAATCTGAATTTTTGAAGAAGGCTGACAAAAACTATCTATCTATCTATCTATTGCCAGACGCCTTAATCCCATAAGGGGTGGCCACAAACATATCGCCTCCATGTCGCTCTGTCCCCCACCATTTCACTGCCCTGCTCCCAGCTCACACACCCCTTTCTCATATACCTCTCCACTCCATCCCTCCATCTCATCCTTGGTCTCCCCCTCCACCTCACTCACATACACTCTCCTTGTCAGTCTCTCACTCTCCATCCTCTCCACATGGCCAAACCACCTTAATGTGTTCTTCCTTACACTTCCTGTCACATCCACATCCACACCACAATGCTCCTTCACTTCCTCTTTTGTCAGTCTGTTTCTCCATGTGACTCAACATGCTCCTCTCAAATAACTCATTTCCACTGCTCTCACTCTTGACTTCTGTCCCTCCAACATGGTCCATGCTTTATTTCCACATGTTAGAGTTGGTATCATAATACTGTCATGCAGCAGCTTTTTCACTTCCATGTTCACCTCCCTTTTTCTTATCACTGCTTTCAAGGAACCAGCAACTCCAAAAAAAACTCGAAAAGTAAACAAAAATAAAAATTAAAAAATTCAAACTGGGTGCCAAATCCACCAAAGTGCCGACCGGTGCAGTCATGGATCAGTAATGCATGAACTGGCAATTTCTCATAAACAACTGATCACTTTTGGATCTGTACCATAGGTTTAAGAAATTTTCCATAGTAATACATATTAAGTTTTTGTGCTTTTACAATACATGCATATTGTTATTAACCCTGGACTTACTCTCTCTAATTGGATTTAACTGCCTACAACTGCTGTTTTCAACACTATGCATTACTGGTGAGTTAAACAACCCATAACACCTCTTAATTTACCAATTACAGTTCGTGTCTTCAGTAATACATTATTAAGCAAAAATCTGTATACTAAGTAATGTTAGTATGTGCCATACTGTATTATGAATGAATGAAAACTGATCCATTCGGTAAAAGTTCAGTTTAAACATGAAATTGTCTTAGGGGTCCCACCCAAAAATCTGAAATATCTGATAATCCGAAAGATTCTCGGACTCTCTCTAATTGGATTTAACTGCCTACAACTACTGTTTTCAACACTATGCATTACTAGTGAGTTAAACAACCCATAACACCTCTTAATTTACCAATTACAGTTTGTGTCTTCAGTAACACATTATTAAGCAAAAATCTGTGTAACAAGTAATGTTAGTATGTGCCGTACTGTATTATGAATGAATGAAAACTGATCCATTCGGTAAAAGTTCAGTTTAAACATGAAATTGTCTTAGGGGTCCCACCCAAAAATCCGAAATATCTGATAATCCAAAAGATTCTCGGTCCACCACCATTCGGATTAATGGACTTTTACTGTATCAATAACAGAGTTTTCAAGTATGTGGAATGTGAGCAGTGCTTGAAGATATCAGATGACTCCTATAATGCCTTCCTCACCTCCCTTTTTTTTTTTTTAATGGAATAATGGAAAAGATTAATCAGAGAGAGTAAGAAGAGAGTGGATGAGGAATTTGGAAGGAACCTGAGTGTAATGTGGAGAGAAAGTAAGAAAATTTTTTGGAAAGAGGTAAAGAGAGTTAGACAGGGTGCCAAAAAAGTTAGCTCAGGAGTGAAAGATAAAAATGGTAGATTGCTAGCGGAGAAGGGAGAAAAAGTGAGCAGATGGAGAGAAAACTTAAAGGAATTGTTGAACACTGAGAAAGTAATGCAAGTATAAGCGGATAGGGAATGGCTGGGAGAAGGAGGGATGTGAGAAGAGAGGAAGAAATCAGTAGGATGGAAGTTGAGGAAGCAATGAAGAAAGTCAAAATGGGGAAAGCCCCAGGAATTGATGGAGTGTGTGGTAAAATGCTGAAGCATGGGGGAGAGATAGTGGTAGAATGGACGTGGAAGATGTGCAGATTGGCCTAGGAAGAAGGTAGACTCCTGGAAGATTGGAAGTCAGGTATAATTATTCCCCTGTACAAAGGAAATGGGGAAAAAGAAATTGTGATAATCATAGGGGCATTTGTCTTCCTAGTGAAATAGGAAAAGTGTATGGTAGGATACTTATTGACAGAGTTAGGGAAATAACAGAGAAATTAGTTGGAGAAGAACAGGGAGGTTTTAGGAAGGGAAGAGGCTGTGTAGATCAAATATTCATTCTTAGATCTTTAATGGAAAAGTTTCTAGAGAAGGATAAGACACTGTATGTAGCCTTCATGGATTTGGAGAAAGCATATGACAGGGTGGACAGACAAGGATTGTGGAAAGTATTAAGAAAATATGGAGTGGATGGGAAGTTGTTGAAGGCCGTGAAGAGTATGCATGACAGTGCTAAGGCTGCAGTGCATGTGGATAGTGAACTGAGTGAATTCTCCCATTTGAAAGTTGGATTGAAACAAGGATGTGTCATGTCTCCATGATTGTTCAATCCGTCCATGGATGGGGTAATAAAGAGATACAAAGTAGGGCAGTGGATGATGAAGCAGCCCTAGTGAGAGAGGGCAATGTTTGGAAACTCCTTGTACTGTTGTTTGCAGATGATACTGTATTGTTAATTGATGACGAAGGGGAGCTGCAAGGCTTGGTGGATGAGTCAGGGAGAGTGTGTAAGAAACAGAATCTATAGCTGAATATAGGGAAGAGTAAAGTTGTGGGCTTTGAGAGAAATGAAGTCACTGAAAGTACAGTGAGGTTGGATGAGGAGGAAATGAAAAATGTAAGTGCATTTAAGTACTTGGGTAGTGTGATGAGTAAGGATGGAAGTTTAGAAGGTGAAGTGCTTGAAAGGGTACGACAAGGAAGAAAAGTTGCTGGTTCCTTGAAAGCAGTGATAAGAAACAGGGAAGTGAGCATGGAAGTGAAAAAGCTTTGACATGACAGTAGTGATACCAATTTTAATGTATGGAAGTGAAGCTTGGACCTTGGTGGAGGGACAGAAGTCAAGAGTGAGAGCAGTGGAAATGAGCTATCTGATAGGAGCATGTGGAGTCACATGGAGAGACAGACTGACAAATGAGGAAGTGAAGGAGCATTGAGGTGTGGATGTGGATGTTTTAGGAAGCATTAAAAGAAACGCACTGAAGTGGTCTGGCCATGTGGAGAGGATGGAGAGTAAGCGATTGACGAGCAGAGTGTACGTAAGTGAGGTGGAGTGGGGGAGAGGGAGGGGGAGGCCAAGGATGAGAGTGGAGAGGTATATGAGAAAGGGGGGTGTAAGCTAGGAACAGGGCAATGCAGGGGACAGGGTGACATGGGGGTGATTTGTTTGTGGCTACCTCTTATGGGATTGAGGCGTCTGGCAATAGAAAGAATACTGGACTATCCCACACAATATGGCCAGTTCTTGTCTTGTATTGGTTTGTGATGGTACAAAACGATGTAATGATATTAATAATGGAATGCTTTACAGCATTTTGTTTGATAAATACGCAAATTACTCAACCAAAATAAAACTGGATCAAGCTCCTAACTAGAGCACATTTTTTTCCCAGCAGCCTGTATCTCCATACATGTAGGATGTCTGGCTATGAGACTACTTCATAGTTACCCTTTGCAAGTAGTCATTCAACGACATAGTAGCCATTTTCGATGCATATATAAAAAGCTTCGGAAATTCTTGGTCCTTGTTGACTGAGGCGCTGTCACCGACGAGGCGCGTAGGGGTCCTTCCACAGTCCTAGAAAAAAAGGTCCTTAATTACAGATGGTGTAGATGTCCAAAGACACATAAAACAAACAGCATTCCATTACTAATGACTCAAGCCAAGTGCGCTACTTTGGAAATATTCAATCACTGTAGTAGTACCACACCACTTCCACCTCACGATGTTTTGTTTTGGCAGTGTTGCCAGACAGCCTAGTTGCCTGCCTGTGCTTAGTATGGATAGGGAAATTCCCCAGAATTCCACGTTCATTCCTCGGCGTTTGAAAAATAATTTCGCTGAAGGGGGTATGTGGCAAGACAATTGAACTCTATAGTATGGAGAGGCTTTCTCATGGGTAGCACCGTTAATTTGTGTGCCCGCCTCCAGGGGACCAGGGCGGTGCTGATGATGTTTATGTACTATACCCGACCCCCGCGCCTTTTGAAATCAGCCGATGAATTAGGAAAATATAGTGCCATGGTCCACTGCGCAGCTAAAATATAGTGCCATGGCCCACTGCTTTACAATGAACAGAAACAGCAAGCTAAGAACAGTGTTCCAATTGCATTACCGTGGTGGAGGCGACCAGTGCGGGTGTTTCAATGTAGCGGCCAAAGTCACGCTCCTCAGTGGGCAAGACCCCCCACCTCCCAACGGGAGACCACGGAAGGGGTGACGCAACACCCACCCCACGGAAGAGCCACGGACAGGGTGACAAAACACCCACCCCAGGAGGAGACCACAGGGAGGTGCATAGGGCGCACAGAGGCCCGAGCTACCCTCTTACGCTCAACCAAGACAACCCAGGTAGCGCAGTCCCGGCAGACTACTCTCCAGCTGGACCAGCACTCACCAGGATCGGGGTGAGGCTTAAACAGTCCTAAACAGCACCGCGACGACAGCCACCGTCCGCACTGGGGAAGAGACGGCCACCATACACTCTTCAGCTGTTACCCCCTGCAGGACTGCGGTGACAGCCACCATCCGCACCAGGGAAGGGATGGCCACCATCCTCACTGGGGAAGAAATGGCCACCATTCACCTGCAACCACTCCTGGGAACGGCACCGTGACGATGGCCACCGTCTACTTCGGGGAGAGGACGGCCGCCATACGCCTCTCGGCTGTGATCCCAGAGGAGTGCAGAACTGCAGCAATGGCCACCATACACTCCGGGGAAGGATCGGCCACTGTCTGCCCTTTGTCTGCCACCTCCACGGGAAGCAGGACCGCGGTGATGGCCACTGACCGCACCAGGGAAGAGTCGGCCACCATATGCCCTTCACCTACTGTCCCAGGGGCACATGAAGAGAGCAAGTGTTCGGGACAAGACGGACATACATCCCCAACCACCATGCTCCCCTCTTCCCCTCAACGGATTCAACGGGAGGTACGTCACCCTGCCGCATTACCCTCCACCTGGGCCAGCGCTCAACAGAATCAAGGCGGGATCTGTGTACCAGCAGACTTCCCAAATAGGACCGCGACGACGCCCACCGTGCTCCTTTCACCTATAGCTCCCAGCAGGACCTCGGCGACGCCCACTGTGCTCGCCGGGGAGAGGACGCCCACCGTGCTTCCCTCACCTGCAGTCCCTGTGCCTAGCATGACCGTGGCTGTGCCCACCATGCCAGTCATGAAGGTCCTGTCCACCGTACGGACCTAACCTGTAAGACCTAGAACAGTAGGGGAAGGCTTGAGGAAAGGACATGCCCTTCAAGCACACCTCCCTAAAGGCAGAACCGCAGCGGCACCCACCGTGCCCGCTGGGGAGGCCCCGCCCACCGTGCGGGCCTCATCTGCTGAGCCTTCATCACCTCTTGTGGGTCGTGCCCCTTGCTCACCTCACTCCTCCAGAGGCCGAGTGGGACGTCCCTCTCACTCTCCCTGCACAACAGGGGGCAGGGCAGGTTCTCCAGTGGAGTCAGTGCTGGAAGAGGTTGGGAGTGGCCCTATAGTGAGTCCTTGGGTACGCTCGTTACCACCAGTACCCCTAAGTCACCTGTCCCTGTCGGACTCACAAAGGAGGCGAGACCGCAGGAAATCTTTGATGGGCTCCCTGGAGAGGCAAAACTGCAGACAGCTCCTGTCAGACTCCTGACGAAGGCAGAGCCACAGATGCCAGGTGGTGAGAGATGCCCCCAGAACTCCCGGCCAAGACCTCCCTAGCCAAGCCGTCGAACCATCCTCCACCAAGGGCAGGTGCAAAGAAGTGCGCCTACTGTACCTGTTCGGCCCCAGCCCTGAGAGCCAACACACCGACGGAGGCCCCTCCAGTGAAAGGCCTCCCTCTCCACCACCCAGCAGCCAAGCCGATGATCAAGAGTCGAATAGTGGTCCCACGCTCCTTCAGAGAGTGCACACCTGACGAGACACTTCCCACACTGGCCGCCCCCTATAAACAGCCCAGGCAGCCCACTCGCCCAGTCCCAAATCCTCTAGTCTCATCTGTGCTGTGCCTAGCCAGTGTATTGGAAATATTATCTGTATCTGTCAGTGTTGTAACTAGGGTAATATACGTGTAAGGTTGGTTCAGCCTTGTTTTTACGCCCTGTTCCTTTAGTTGTATGCACTAGACCCGGTCTTGAAAAGAACCCTAGCATAATACTGTAGTTCGTGATCAAGGTACAAGTTGAACCCTGAACACGTAGCATAACATGTATGTTGCTTTCATGCCCATCTTTATACAGTCCACCTTTACAATAAATATTTCAACTGACAGTCAAAATGTATATTCAGTTCTGAGTGAATATTCACACACACACAAAAGATTCCCCAATTTCACCATACATATCCGATATTCCCTAAACGTGGAGAAATATCACCCACTTCCCTGCAATAATCTTTATCTGGTAACACTGGTTTGGATTGAGAAATTCAAGAAAGATGAAAAATATTGACGGTTGAAGATTTGCGACCTAACTATAATTGTTTTATATTTACAACAATAAATGTTTCAATCATGCATTATAAAAGAAACAATCTGTAGATTATTTTCAACTGAAAATTTCTTAGTACAAATCATTATTTTTATACAGAAATTGCATTTTTAAACGTATCAAGATTGAACCCTTTATGTAAAATTATGCAGTTCCGAATTTATATCAGACGCTCTAATTTGATGCATTTGTCTTTTACTTGTTTATGTGTCGTGACTTTCGCCAATCTGTGGGATGCTCATGCTGTGTGCAGCTTCACGGAAGTCTGTGTTTCAACCTTGAAACTGAGAATTGCTTACGTAAATGTAAATATCAACCAAGTGTAATATTCTAAGCACACAATCAACCATTTTATATACCGTGTTTAAGGTAGGAGTTTATCTCCACATTGATGATAGTTGGTTGCATAATTTTGTATGGGTTCTCAGTTTGAACCCCCGTCAGTTTGAGGAGTCTTTGCTGAGCTTATGAGCATAACTATGAGATGTTAAAGAGAATGGAGAATGAAAGACTGACTAAGAGGATGTATGTGGGTGAAGTGAGGTGGAGGGATGGAGTTGAGAGGTATATGAGGAAGGGAGGAGTGAGTTGGGGGAAGGGCAGTCAAATGGTGGGTGACAGAATGACTTGGAGGCGTTTTGTCTGTGGCTACCCTTTGCAGGATAAGGGCATCGGACTGTAGATAGTTAGGATAAATTAAGATAGACGTATTGAATGAGTTAATGTATAACATTTACTTAAGGAAAATAATTAACAATATTTTACCACACGGGCACGGATCTTGATATCCTTTTGGAATGGGCCTTTCTCAGGATGTTTGTTTCATATAAAGACGTTATATCACACATTCTGCCAAACTCTCCTGAGGCACATCTTACTTTTGAAGTAATTTCAGACTCATCAAAATGTTAGGGCTTGGGTTAGATAATTTTGGTTGAAAAATTAAGGGGAGGTTAGAACAGGATAGAATAGATTAGGTTTGGTTTAGTAAGTTAGGACAGATTGGAACTTAGTCTGACAGGTACAGTATTCGGGAGCTGTAAGTTTAGGTTAAGTGGCTATCCTCGGTGGTTTAAATCATAGAGGGTTTGAGGGGCAAATTCTCCTCTCCAGTTAGGCTTAGATGAGGTTAAGTTAGTTCATTAGGTTTCCTTTAGCTCTTACGTGTCCCATTGGCAAGGTTATCAGTACACAACGCATCCAGTTGAGATCATCAGTAGCAAAACACACTGCTTTGGACAAACTGGTAGCTTCTTCAGATACCTCAAAATAGGTACACAGTATTTTGTTTTTCCTCTCCACTTTTTACAGTCTTAAATGAGCAGGTACTTGTAACTCTCTGTTTTGTGTACTGCACTAAAATATCTTGCTGCAGCTCTTTAGATTGTAACAGGACAGATGGAATCAATGCATCCATGTGGTAAAATTTTACCATTTCTGGTCATGAGGGCATTAGTCAAGGCCATATTTCGTTTGTCCTTTTTATCATCCATATATAAAGAAACCTGTAAAACATAAAACTGTTTACAGGATATGTCTTTACAGATGCTTAGAAGTATTGCAAAGAGAGTTGAGCAGTCAGCCATTGGTGTTGGTGTGTGCAGCCTCTACACCCGACCCAAGCCATTTGACAAAACCTCACACAGAAGGCCAGTTGTACCCAAGACCAAGACAGTAACATGGTCGACTGGAGAAGTGACACACCCTGCTCCCCCAGACTGTCCTCTCGGCAGCAAGGGAGACTACCCATATGACCTGCCAGATGGAGGGCAACAGTACTTTGGGTTTAAATATTATCCAGGGTCAGCAAATTATTATAACCTTGAACCTTGAAGAGCCTCATTGCTCAAAAATTCTTTTTCCTATATTTTCTGCATCTCAGTCACCCCATCCTTAAGTGAGAATAAAGGTCATGGTGATGATGATCTTTTATGTCTGTTGTACTGTATGTTCTGTACATTCCTTCCACATATCATCTTCTGTATTGTCTTAGCAGTTTCCACCTAAAAGTTAGGGTAAGGGTGAGTTCAGACAAAAAGAAAGAGTAAATGCAAAAGTAGGAGACTGTTAGATAGCATACCCAGTGAAATGGCCCTTAGAGACAGTCACACATGCTTCAAGCCTTTGAAATTCTGTTTTTTTGTCACCAGCATTTTTTTTTTTTTTAATGTCCTTGATGTATAGCTACTTGCTGTACTGAATTATTTTGTAGACCAACAGTTTAAAAAATGGATTCTTTATATAGATTTTATTCATCCACTTTGATCCATTATTTCAGTAGCAGCTTCAGCTGGCTTATCTCATTCTTTGACACTAATTTCCTTTTTCATTCACATACCAGTACTAGGCTAACCACAGCTCCTGTTTTCAGACTTATTCACATTAATTTTCTCCCATTCCATGTGCAATATATCCATTTCCTCAGTAGGACCAAACCATGCAAGCATACACTCTTCTACTCAGTCAGTAGACTTTTTAACATCTTTCAAGGCGGTGCTGTTCGGCCAGATTGCCTAGGGAACAACTGCTGCTACTACATCTTTCAAGAACCTCTGTTTCTAAGTCTGTGGTAGCGAAACATGAGAAGTCATGAATGACAACATCTGCACTTTGTAAGTTTATGAGTTTACTGAAAAGGTGAAGGTGAGATGAATGTGCAATCATGCATTGTCATGCTTATGGAACATCATGTGATGAATTAGGGTAGTAGGATGTGTGGTGATTGAGGGTATTAGAAAGGTGATCCAGAGTTAAGCTAAGACATCTTGGTTATGTGGAGGAAGTGTATATGATTAATTGAGTGCAGCATTGTGCAAGTCTGCAAGGGAGAGGTTTTGGAGACAAACCAAGGAAAACATGAGAAAAGATCCTGAATAAGAATTAAAGTCTGATGAACAAGGCTGACCCATGCAAGAATGGAACACGACCTTTCAAAATCTATGCACAGTACGTACTGTATGTGTGTACCAGTAATTATCACAATCACTACAGCCCTTTAATATGTCAGTATGTTATCTTGGCGAAATAATGGTATTATGAAGCATTTTCATGAAGACTTTAGTATCTGCCCAAAGACAGCCCTTTTTTGAAGGTAATGGGATAGGAGAGGGAGAGATCAGTGGTGTCCTTACACCTGTTCTCTTAAAATACCTTATACATGTTGCCAAACAAAATTTTAGGTTCAACTTGTATAACAACAAGTTGTAAAGCTTTTTCATTAGTAATGTTCTGGTTGGATAGCTATGGTAATTACCATATGAATTTTTTAATGAAATTCTGTAGTACACTGAGTATATTGTAGGTAGAATCACCTGGTAATATACCGGTAGCAAACTTTCATGATAACTAAATACGTATATGGTAGCCTACAGTAGTAGGATTATCATTTTTTAACTTATCCATTCATCACTCATTCTTGTGTTTCCTTGATCTGATCATAGGTAATTACAGTGTTGGTCCTTGACAGGCCTGGCGAGGTAGACCCACCATATGAGCCAGCCCCTCTGCACATGGTAACTCGAACACGGTCACTGAAATGTAAACCTTGGTATGATTGTGATATAATGAAGAAGCTGGGACTTGATGGAAAGGTATGTTAAAATTATGTTCTTTATTTATAAGCTGATATAGAAATGAAGTATCTAGAGGTAATTTCTATCGCTTTATAAACTCTTGACAGTACATTACGTAGTTCTCAGTTCTGAGCCCTTTAGTATGAATGATCTTAAGATACATAAAATTGTCTGGCAGTAGTTAATGTTAAAGAATGTTGTAGTACTGAATGGGCATAAATGAGCTTAGAATAGAAAAGAGTAATGGGTTCATAAAAGAAGGCAGTGGTTTCAGTAATAAATGTTTGATATAGTGAATACAGGTACCCTAATCTTGGTAATGAGTTAGGGACATGTTCCAATATCCCCTATCAAAACCTTTTCCATACAGTTGCTAAAAGGGGAGAAATGGCATATCAGAGTCATAGATAGCAGTAGAGCGTTAAAAGGCAAGTGTCACCTAATTTGTTTTGGACTGTATTGCAAGAAAAAAAAAATTGCAGTGAGGAATTACTGTATCTGCACTGATAGCCAGTACATTGTGACAGAGAAGTAATGTGGCAATCCTGAAAAACAACCCTGAGAACAATGCTCTGCTGTGGAAGGTGAAACATATGATAAAAGTGACCCCCATCAGGCTTCCCCCAGTCCTCCCGGATGATGCAGACCCTCGACACTGTTTCCTTAAGGTCAGTCAGGTTCTCACTTTTTTTTGGGGGGGGGGTCGGCTTGAGACGGTTTATTTCGGCTTAGGTATTCTTGCTACTTTCAAATGATTTTACTCAGCCTTCATTAGCCCTTTCATAAAAGTAGGTTTCTTCTTCTTGCTACCTTCAAATTATTTTACTCAGCCTTCATTAGCCTTTTCATAAAAAGCAGGTTTCTTCTAAGTTGACTAAAAATCATATGGAGTTTGCAAGAATAAAACAGAAAATGTCTTCAGATTGCTGAAAATTTTCTTTTATTCTTGCCATCCTCTGTTTTCCCCCCTCCCCCACTGCCAGCATAGGAAAGATGTTTTATAGTGCAGAATTAGAAACTGTCTGTTAATCATTTCATTAAATCTTTGAACCAGGTGGCATCTTTTATTGGTTTGTTCTTGCTATCTCCAGGTGATCTAATTCAGTTTCATGGACATATCATGCACTGATGTGGTACCTTGAATGAAGACTTGTCAAATCACTACAGTTTGAAGCATCTCTCCTGGACTGAATAAAATTGCTTGATGGTAGCAAGAATATACCATAAAAGACATGCTGTTATTGAAGAGGTTAAGGTAACGACAAATTTTATTTGGCTCTCCTTTGAGTTACAGTATTTCCTGGATAAAAGGGGACTATTATAGTAAAGAAGCCATTATTTCTTATATTGTTCTTCAGCTAAGGGTACTGATAAGGAATAGATGATATGTTTAACCCTTTTAAAGTGATGACTTCTTTCTGCATTAGGCTTATTCTTGTTACCAAAAATGTGCTGATGAGTAGGCCAGTGAGATAGAGTCAAGGTTCCAGGATCTCGAATCGGGAGTGAATGATTGTGTGGTCAGTTTTACTGGACATGCTGTTGATTGTTTCTCCCTCTGTTATGATTTCACTCTTCTTTATTTCTGGACTATACTGTACTTCACCTCATCTTTGGGTGGGGAAACAAGGTCAGGATGATTGTGGTGATGATAAAATATTCATGTGGCCCCTCAGAGTTAAACAGCCAGCTATGCTTTAGATGTTTAGATCATCCCAACCTAGGTGTGTATGCCTGAGAAATAGGGTTAGGATGGCACTGGTGATAATAATGGAACTTAATATATTTCATTGGACACTTCATTTGATAGCTTCTTTTATGTTCATAGATTTTTCAGCCTATTCTGGATTTTACCCACCCCATTGAAATAGGGAGAGCTTAGTTTATGACACTGTGATAATGATGAAAATATTAGCTCGAGTGAAATATGTATGTGATAACAAAATAACCTAGAGACAATTCCGTCATGGCTATTCATTGCCAAAGGGCTCCTAGGATTGAGCAGGGCATTAGTGATAAAGTAGATCCACAAATTGCATGGCTAATGGTTCTGAGACTTTTACTGTGCAAATCAAAATACACAAATTGTGTCATTGAAGACCATGTTATGTGGTAATTTGTATGGTGAAACTCCAAAGTTTTTCCAAAGTCCCTTCTTTTGTCATCTTGAAAAAATATTTTACCCTGTCCTAATCATACTTGACATTCATTGTAGTACATATACAACCTCTAGGAACATTACTGGGTATGAAAAATGGTTAATTAGAGTGTACAAAGTGGTAAATGAGTGGTGTTCACTTATTATGACAGGAGATGGATTGATGTCCGTGTGTCAGGGAAGTGGGTATCCAAAGCTGAGGGGCTAGAGGAGGGGGAATGAGCCATGCTTTTAACCCCTTAGGGATGAGACTAGGTCTGGAACCCCTCAGAGTTGATCCCCCAATTGTCATCTCTGACAGGTTATGGGAAGTCAGGAGTTGTGTAGGTGCTAGGCTCGGGAGACTGAAATGGTAGGGCAGGCATTGCAGATGGGGCTGGGGCAAGTTAAGCGATGATGGTTTGGGACAACATTAATTTGCATCCCGAGCTACACCCTCTGCTCCTGTAAGATGTGGTCAGCTTCACTTTGAAGGGGCTGCAGCTTATGTGTGTTGTGCACCACCATCATTGAGGCATCCTTGAGCCAATCAGCGGTTTCCAGCACCTGGTTCAGCTGCTGATGATTGGGCCCCCCAGTGTGCTGTGGCCCAGTTGCTGCTGGGGCCTACTGTGTGGCCCCAGGTGCCAGGTGCTTCTCCTCCTTAACTTCTTCAGTGAGGCCTTCAGTCATCACTTTGGTACCAGGTTCAGTAATGTGAAGGATGTCATAACAAGTGATGGCAGCCAAACTCTTTCATGTCACTTGTGTCACTTGCAGGGCCACCTCTGCTGCCCGACACAGTGTATCTATGATCAGTTGCCAGCTCAGCAAGGTAAACATGGGATAGCAGCTTCTGCCACTTGTACTGAATATCCTCTTTGCTAACATTGTCCATATTGAACACTTGACATAATTTGTAACCATCATCATCTACCACCATCCTAAAGGAGGCAGGGAAAGCCTTGGCTGCGGCCATGTCCACAGCCCCCCCCTCTCACCACACATCTGCACATCGCGCAGTTCTTTGCACTCATGGAATCTTGCAAACCAACCCTTGCTAGCACACAAGAGTGGAGGATTTTTCAACTTGCATCACTTGAACAACTTTTACATAAATTTCAGCAGCCTTTGGGAGAATGATATTACTGTCCATTGCCATGTTCACGTCCCCTTGTGCATAGACAAACTTGTAATTCACTTTCTCTGTTTTTATTGACATATCTCACAGGAACATCTTCATGCATCATTGTAGCCTCCTAGTTGGACTGTGCTTATTTTTTCATAGCAGTTTTGCACTGTGCACACTGTTGACTTGTTTATGATTAAATGCTCTGCAGTGTCAACCTCGCAGTCCTTAGCATCAAGCTGATGGAGAATCTTTCTGATCCTCTCGAGAGACAAAGGCACACAGTGAGGCCTATTCCTAGCACCACTGGCAGGCATGGCAAAAGACTGGGAAGCCATAACACATAAGGAGCACTGAGATTGTTATACAGCACTAGGATTGTGCAAGATTTTAATGTGTGCGGGGAAGACATGAATCAGGGTTGGCTGGCAGAGACCGTGGTGAGAGGGAGTAGAGGGCAGAGTGTGCACGTGTGAGAGCCTTTTTGGCATATGTCACCGCTTGGGGCCTTTGAATGTTGTCACGGATGGGGGCTGACTGGGATTTACCTTGCAGACTTTTTTTTTTTCTGCATTTATTAGTCCATGCCAGGGTTTGTCTTTCCATGCAAAATGCATTTAGCACAAATTGGTCGCACATAAATTGAGGGTCTACACTATGATGATGATGATGATATGCTGTAGTTATTTTCCTTTGCCTGTTTGAAGTAACCAAAGTCTTTTATATATTATTCAATTTCTTTGTAGGAAACTGGTGAGCTTGTGTATTCACAAAAGGTGGAGGTGAATGATGCACAGCTGGAAGAAGATGAACAGATAGCAGCAACCAAATGGTCAAGAGAATTCATTGACAAACACACACGGAAGAACTGGGAGTACCCTCATCAGCTCAAGTTGTGCTAGGTTGTGTAGTCAGCTGGCAGAGGAGACTGGAGTACTTTACTGTCACCGTCAAAAGTTTGCCTACACATGCTTACCAGCTGTGGCAGTTGAAGGTATTGCTTGAATGATTTTTATGTGATATCAGTTTGAAGCACAGAACAGAAAAGAAAGGATACTGATTAGCATTCGGAGATGAATGAGATATAGGGAATACAGGACACATTGCTGGCAGGGGATCATCAGCAAATTTTGCTTGTGTTAGAGAGGCTGCCAGAGATCAAGCAACATGGAGAGCTACCATTAGGTGACCAAGGCCGAGGCATGCAAGCATGTTAGAGTCATTATAAACAATACGAGTACATGGTTGGACATTGTGTAGCAAGGGAGGTGTTGTAAAATATGGTATGTTACTGTTCATAATTTCATATGAAAATTTGTTCATACTGTATCTTATATTATTAGATGGTAATATATGAGCATTGTCAGTACTAATGTGTTTTATTATGAAAACTATCCTTGTTGTGATTAAGATTGATTATGATTACGACTGAGAAGGTTCTTTATACTAATTTTCATTTAATATACATTCTGCTGCTTGTTATCCCATTTCAAACACTGCTGATTGTATGACTCAGAACAGTGAAATCATCAAGAGGTCTAGATGATGATTTCATTATTATAACTTGTTTTCTCTTTTTTCACATTGCAGTGTGCATTTCTATTAGTTTTTCTATCATTTAACAGTATTATAAAAAAAAAAAAAAGGCCTGTTTACCACCAAAGTGTAGTTTTTCTATCATTTAACAGTATTATAAAAAAAAAGGCCTGTTTACCACCAAAGTGTAACCTATTCACGTAATATTTTTTGTTATATGACCATACTTCCAGAACCCCATTAAAAATAATAATAAAAAATAATGACATACAAGTATATGCATATGTCTAATCATCATGGGAAGGAATTCAAGATAATGAATTTGTTGGTTTTATTAAATACATGGCCTGCAAGATATTGGTTCAGGAGGTAAGTCAACTTGCGTGCTGCTCAACTAAGAGTAAATGTATCACAGTAATGTAACTGAACCTTCACAGAAGACTCGGCAATCACAGATTTCATGAGCTAGCACAGGTACACACTAAAGTGATACCAGATACAATGCACATCAACATTAAACTGTAAGTATGAAGGTGCTAACAGCTGTTAGAAAAAAAAAATGCAGTAACATAGTCATTAGATTTCTTTGATTCTCAGTATAATATTACCAAGAGAGAGATGTTGCAGTTAAAATCAGTGTAACAACTGACTTCCTTCTCAAGCAGTTTGGACCTACTGTGCATTATCATACACGACTATTTTTAAATAATGTTTTCAGCTACTGAGATCAGAAGTTTTCTTAAAGTTTGTGAGAAGAATGCAGTCATGATATGGCTTCCATTTTTCAATGAATATGTTAATTTTTACCTCATCAGATCCTGTTTCTTGTACAAGTTTGAAAGATTATAACTTCAACTACCTCAGTATGAGGGTACACAAGATGCTTTATGACTATATCACTGCTTATCATGTTACCTGCAACAAGTTTTATGTGTAAACTGTAAATAAGGGCATTAATGACAAAAAGAACAGCTGTGATTCAAAGAATTCAAAGCAATATTTTGTCAGTGCAGTACAGTACTAATTTGTAACTTTGCAGCTTAATGTCTGCTTGTTTTAATTTAACCACATGTTCAATACAGAACTAAGTTGGCATTAGCAGTTCTGGTGCTGAGAATTTTCATTCTATTGTAATAACTGAAATAAAACTGAATAAATTAATCATTGTTCTGGTCGAGATTTGAACTCAGACCCTCACGCTTGTATCGCGTGCACATTACCACTGAGCCAACGAGAGGATCCCTGCTTTGCCTCTGGGCAACGCAGGCTTTTATACACCCCATTACATCACTCTTTTCTCCCCCCAGTGATTAATTTGGTCAGTTTTGCTCTCCCACATGGTAGCGTAGCATTGGAGGCCACCACCGGGATGTAAGGCTGTAAACACAACATATGAACCTCATGGCCCTTACCTTACATCCCACACTGCTGCCGACCAATGTAATAACTGAAATGAAACTTAATAAATTAATCACTGTTCTGGCCGAGATTCGAACTCAGGCCCTCGCGCTTGAATTGAGCGCACGTTACCACTGAGCCAAAGAGAGGATCCCCACTTTGCCTCTGGGCAACGCAGGTTTTCATTCACCCCATTACACTATGAATGGTCGAAGAATACAGTATTCATATATATATCTGTCATTCTAGATTTTCAGCTTGTTTGCATATTAAAAATGGATTTTTCCCATTCTGGGTTAAAAAGATGATGATGATGATGTGTGACAGTGATGATGATGATACAGAACTCATGAGATGCTAAGCCAGCTCATAGATGGCAAAATTTGAATAGCCATAGAAGTTAATACAGACTATACAGTACTATACAGTATGAATAAATAAAATTTTAACTTGATGGCTGCTTTGAATGTGTACTGTACTGTACATACCTGTATTGCATTCTATAGTATGCATGTACAATATCTATGATAATAACAGCCAATCACATATCATTCATCATCCACATAAATTAGTTTCAGGACACCATTCCATTCATACATCACAGACCTCCATTAGTTTTTTTTCAAGATAAGTAGTACTGTACTGATATACTGATATATCACTTCTCTGCAGTGCATGAAGATGCAAAAGCCTACAGTATCACACAGCCCCACAGCAGCCTGGGCCTCAAATGTTAATACACCATATACCTGTACCACTGACAGGTATGCTAACTAATTCATACCTCACAGATAAGTAACATCTGACCACATTTGTATGCGGTTATATCCTAAATTTCTAATAATTCACTACCTTAACACTGCTTCACAGAACATTCGTAATGGACATTAAAACAAACAGAATATTTTTGTGTTTGTGAATAAATCTGAAATGTCAACAGTTCCTATGTACTGTTGCAGCATTTTCCCATTCATTTTGAACATGCCTGATACAGCTAAGTATTCTGGAGGATGTTGTTTCACTGTCTCATTGCCTTCACTATTTATAAAATAAGTTTAGTAAACACTGCAAATTATACATGGGCTGCTGAGTGTTATGTTACTGTTATTATGGTACATGCACTGTATTTGTAGATAGTAAACTACAGTGCACAGCACTGGTAATACATATTCATTCAAAAGGAATATCATATGTAAATTACCAGTGCCCAGTATATAGCTGGGGTTAACTTGTCCAGAAGATTTACCAAACTTTATGTTTTAAAGTTATGCATTACTCTGAAGTTGAAATCACAGTACAATATCAAAACTTTTGAATCTCACAGCAGGACAATTATAATGTTAAATAAGAACATACTGTACTGAAAAGGTGATGGAGCAAAGTACTGTAATAATTGTTGAGGAAGGTACTAATGATGCATAGTTAATGAAATGCTGTATTAATTTTTGGTAAGATACTGATGCTCGTTACTTGTGAGCGGCCACAGTATATTTTGGCACTACTCTGTTGGAGATGCTGCCCTATATACTGTACTGATAATATAAATTTTTAGTAACCCCTACAATCAGGTGTCGTAATTTATGTTTTATTCTTTCTCTCTCCAGATATTTATATTCATCTTAAGATAGTTTTAAAACTGGAGGGGACAGATATAAACTTATTTATCTTCTCCACTGGAAAGCTCTCCTAAACTGAATAAAATAATTGGATATCAACAAAATTAAGCTACTAAATGATTTTATGATAATAACGTGGTTAAGAGTGTTGTTATTTGCTCCTGTCCATATGTCTCTTCTGTCTGTCTGTTTCATATACTCTCAGAGACAATATGAAGTACCATACAACAAATAAAATGAATGAACATTTATTACTACACTATTATAATGAGATCTCATGTCTCCCGAATAACTGGACTAGTTTCTTCGGCTGCCTGATTCTCGTATTGGTTTTCAAACGCTTCATCCATCCCAGCATTGTCGTCTTGTGTCACTTCCACCTCCTCATTGTCTTCATAGTCCTCATCACCATTGTCACCATCTTCCTCTTCTTCATCATAATCATACTCCTCCTCATCTTGCTCATCTGCCATGAGTGAGGCATTGTTTGCTGCTGTCCCACTTACAAGCTTTAAGTATGGTTCTACCTCATACTCAAACATCAGGAAGTCCATGAGGTACTTCTGGTAGAGGCGCTGGATCTCAGAGAGTGTGAGCTGTGAGAAATATGAGGATGCGAGATCTGAGGTTGTGTGGTCTGTGGGTGATGTTCGATGAGACCACTCAATATGTGTCACCCCTGCCAGACCCCGGTGGTAAAGGATGAAGTCTGCATCACGTTCTAGGGTCTCCATCTTGGCTATCACATCAAATCTGAAATTGAATACAGTATACATGGGTCCTTCAAAAAGTTCTTGACCTTGCCCAGAAACAAGGGGAGTAACCACAAATTTTGGGTATGACTTCACAATGAAGCCTTATATGACTACATAAGAACTCAAATCTTTGTCTTTACCTGTTTACAGGTGAGACCTTTTGAAATTTATTAGGTTAGAACAAAACCCAATAATGGACAAGAAAGAAGCCCATGCTTTGATCAAGTACAGTAAATGCAAAAAAAGGGTATGACCCAAGGAAAGAACAAAGACATGGTCAACACACTTGGTGAGGAACCTCCCTGCTATTCCACTATAAAGAAGTGGTATGCTGATGTCAAAAGAGACAGGGAGAGGACTGAAGACGACCCACGGTTGGGATGTCCAAAATCACTGACCACAAACAATCAAGTGGAAGCCATTGACCGCACTGTCTTCAGTTACGAAAGTTTGTCAGTGCAACAGAAAGGCGATACCATGGGCATCAGTGTTGGCTCACTGCACAGTGTTTTAACTGACATCTTGGGTATGAATGAGCTGTCTGCAAGATGGGTATTCATAATGTTGACACCAGACCAAAAGCTGACCAGACTGGAAATTTCAGTTTTGGCTCATTTCTAGGCTGATCTAGCCAATTTCTTCTGGAAATTTGTGACCTAAGATGAAACATGGGTACACCACTTTGAACATGAATCAAAGAATCAAAGCATGCAGTGGAAACACCTCAGTTCTCCACTTCCCCCCAAATTCAAGCAAGTGGCATCTGTCACCAAGGTAATGGCCTCAGTGTTGTGGAACACAGGGAGTTATGGCTGACTACTTACAAAAGGGTCAAATTATCAACCCCTGCCTTGCTAATTCTTATCAACCTGATTCCCTTCCCTGGGTCATTGTTTTAGGACTTTTTTTTTTTTAAATATTGTTGATTTTTTTGTCATCAGATCAAGTGTTTCTGAGCTCAAACTCTTCATCACCCTCATCGTTTCTAATTTACGCCTCTTAGGTGGGTGTGAGGGCAGCGATAAGTCACCAGAACCATGAGAGGTAGACGGGCGTGAATCTGCCATTGCTGGGCTACAAGTGACAACTGAATTACTAAATATGCGGTGTTGGCAACTGCGGTTCCGCAGGGCTTGGCAACAGATCTGATGGTGCAGAGGGAGACTCAACGTTCCCATGGAAACCACTGACGCTTCCTCGGGCTTGACATTATGGCGTGGTGGTCCATCACTTCATATGAGGTGATCAGCATGGCCAGAGGTGGCCAACATATCTGAATTGCTAAATATGCAGTATTTGGCAACTGCTGCAGGGCAGGGCTTGGCAACACCTCTGATGTCGTCGAGGGAGAGTCAACGTTCCCATGCAAACCACTGATGCTTCCTCTTGCTTGAAATTATGGCGCGGAGACCCATCACCTCATGTGAAGTGATCAGCATGGCCAGGGGTGGCCTGCATATCACCTCATATGAGGCAATGATAGTGGGGGCAGCTAATGAGGACTAGTATGCATCATAACTGTGACAGTTGAAAGAAGCAATCAAAGAGAAATGGAGAGGAGAGGTGTGAGCAGGCATGCTGTCGCTCCAGAACAATGCCCATGTCCACATGGCATAGGTGGCAGTGGCTGAGGCAGCCAACTGTGGCTTTGAACTGTTGCCTCATGCTCCTTACTCACCCAGGCTGGCTCCATATTACTTCTATCTGTTTCCCAAACTGAAATCCCACTTGCGTGGTCACCGTTTCTGAAGTGATGGTTGTCATCCATGCCGTTAATGTTTTTTTTTTTTTTTTAGTAATAAGCAAGGAAGAAGGAACCAAAGACCAGAAGCCTGCAAGACTGTTCCCTCTATGAAAAAATTAAAACAAGATAACTGAGGGCCAAATTCAAGATCCTACAATTTTGAAATCCATCCATCCATCCATCCATCATCCAATCCTATGTCACCCTGTGAGAAGCATAGGAGCCCGGGGCTAAGCAAGTTGGTTCTGACATTTAAGATGAGAGTGACCAGCCTCACTCATCCCTGAGTGGCATTATGTGAGCAATAAACCCCAACACCCCTTGGATATAAACCTACACAGGCTCAACCCGACTGGAGCACCTTAATTGTCCTCTAAACCACCAGGTGCCATAATTTGGTTATATGGTTACCACCCAGCATAGTAAATGGTTTCCTGGTGTACAGAAATAATTTGGCTTGTCACTCAGTGTAGAGTCACCCATAGGTAGAAGGAAGTGGAAAGAAAGAAAGAAAGACAGAAGAGGGAGTGTAAAATCACCCATTGGCAGAAGAGGAAAGAATGAAGGAAAGATATACAGAAAAGGAAGGATGAAGAGAGGAAAGGGCAGACACCCAAAGCAGCACTACATCAAGTGAGTGGATGATGAGCACCCCCACCTACTACTTATAATTTTGAAATGCCTAGACATATTGCATTTAAAAGACTAGAGGTCATATACAGTAGGAAATATAGACAGGAAGACAGTCCCAGAGTTGACCTGTTGCATAAATGAAGGACTGACTAACTCTTGCATTAGAGAGTTGGACAGAAAAGGGATGAGAGTTTGCTTCTAGACTGGTGCTATGCATGTGCTGTAGTGGTGGAGGAATGCAAGCAGACAGTTCAGTGAAGTGGCCATTGAAGTAGCAACAGAAAAGAGTTAAAGATACAACAGTGTGGTGAAGAGACAGAGGCTGAAGGGAGCCAGTAAGAGTAGGAGAATTTCATTCAACCATCCTTCATCCAATCCTATGTTGCCCCATGAGAAGCAAAGGAGCCTGGGGTTAGGGAAGTTGATCCTGACATTTAACCCCTCCGTGGCCGATGTGGTGGAATTTTTCGTGCACCCCAGGCCAATGCTGGGGCCATTTTTTGAAGTTTTGAAAATCGATGTTTTTTTTTTTGACATATTGAAGAGAAAGTTCAGACACACCTAACAGTGCAAATCCCAGCTTCCTACATCCATTCTGTGGCTTGCAATGGAGCACGAAATTTGCAGTAATATTGGCAACCAATATCTGCCGCAGATACATGATGCCTTGGTGCAACTTCACAGGTGTTGCTTGTTTTTTTTCCCCCACAAAAACAATGCGACTGATGCTGAAATGATGCGGATATATGAGATATGGTGATATCGAATGATTTCAGTTAACAATATGTTAGGAATGGCTAAAAAAAAAAAAAATATGAATATTTTTTCACCTTTTTGATATAAAATATGTTTATGGTAGTTTCAAGTTATTTTTTATGTTATTGTTGTGTCCATGCTTGGAAAAAGGAGTGAAAGGGTTGAATTTTCAATCCTAAATGAGAAAACTGCATGTCCTCCGAGCCTAGGCTCTCCCACTAGAGATGAAAGTGAAGGGTCAGATCCGATTAGCAATACAGAAGTTGAGTCGTAACTTCCAGGTCCCACATGACATGCATAGCTAAAACTATTATCGTAATGCAGTTTCAAAACAACAAATAAGTCTAATTATTACGAATACAGAGACAAAGCAGAAATAAATACGTTTACAGGCGAGGGAAAACGTATTTTTTCCATGATAACACGTTCACCTTTCTCTATCATTTTACCTTGTTACACTCGCAATACTGTATGTGTTGCTGTCTTGTAAACTGGGTAAACTGGGTGGTTGTGTGTGTTTAGCAAGGGAGGAAATTAAGATTATATTTTTTGTCTGGGTCAAGATAATAGGTGTAACAATGTGTTTTTAGGCATGGCCATGAGTGAAAAAATCATACACACACCTCACGGCAGCAGGTGGTGAACCGAGAGTCTGAGAGAGAATACGTGAAAGTGTGAACTGAAGGTCAGTCTCATGTCCCAGGTGTTCATTCATTTCCAAAAGTTTTCACAGTTTTCTACAAGTAGCACTGCATCAAATGATCCAAACCATTACAACAAACCTCAGCAAATAGGTGAAGATACCAAGACAAAAATGCATTTTTCACTTATTATCATGTCTTTTTTGTTTGTGCCTGTATTAGTTCATAATCATAAACAGGTGGTTGTGTGTGTTTTGCAAAAGAGGACAAAGATGATATTTTCTGCCTGAGTCGAGATAATGGGTGTAGTTGTGCTTGTTTAGGCATGGCTGGGAGTGAAAAAATCGAAAATCCACTCATCACAGCAGAAGGCTCTCAACTGCTTGATGGGGTGTATGGGAGTGTAGTGTAGGTCAGTCTGAAGACATCCAGAACATTCATTCACTTCCCCAAAATTTTCGCTGTTTTTTATAGGCCACGCTCAAACGATGCCACCGGCCATCGGACGGCCAAGCATCATTTGACGCCGGCGGCCACGGAGGGATTAATCTGAGTGACCAGCCTCACTCATCCCTGAGTGGCATTATGTGAGCAATAAACCCTAACCACCCCTTGGATATAAACCTACACAGGCTCAATCTGACTGGAGCGCCTTAATTGCCCACTACACCACCAGGCGCCATAATCTGGTTATAAGGTTACCACCCAGCGTACTAAATGGTTTCCAGGTGTACAGGAAACCATTTGGCTTGTCACTCAATGTAGAGTCACCCACAAGCAGAATGAAGGAAAGAAAGACAGAAGAGGGAGTGTAAAGTCACCTGTGGGTAGAAGGAAGTAGAAAGCATGAAAGAAAGAACGACAGAAGAGGAAGGAAAGCAGCACTACATCGAGTGAGTGGCTGGTGAGCGGCCCCACCTACCACAAAGTAGGAGAGTTAATGAGATGAAAAAGCTTTGACTCCATCTTGTTGAGAACAACTGTATGTGGGGAGCCTCCCCACACACGAGAGTTTTACTTTACAGAGGGGCAAATTAAACCCTTACATAAAGTCAACAACTGTGCAGGGTTAAAGAAGGCACCAAGTCAGCTTGACACACCTAGTCTCTCTCAAGATGCAGCCTTCTTCCACAATGGGATGGCAGTACCTGAACATTGGTTGACAAAATGCAATGGACACAGGGGAGACTGCTGAGAAATAATACAAGAACAATTTTTTTCCTGTGATGTTTTTTGAGTGAAACAGAACTTCTTGAAGGGCCCACATATAAACATTGCATATGCAGTCTAATCATCATCTTCACCTCTTTTATTTCTTCTTCTTCTTTTTTTTCATCTAAGAATGGGGTGAGGTAAGTGCAGAAAACAAGGAAGGAGAATGCATCAAGGAGGGAAACTAACAACAGCATGTCCAAAGAAACGGGACACATTCATATACCACTCAAGTCCCAGATTCCTGGCTTTACCTATCAGGGATAACCATCTACACATATGTTTTTGGTATGTAACTTTATAATAAACAAAGTTATGACAATAAAAAATTCAAACTAGGCATAAGACAGCAGCAATCAGTTCCATATTACTCCCTTCTAACTGTAGAGGCTCAGGGTTATGCTACCATAATTCAGATGACTGTCCTTGGATATGCCATGTCCCTGGAGGCATGACAAGATAATAAAAGTTTCCAACTGCCTCTTGGAAATCTGAACCTGTGTGAAGCATGGCTAGTGTCCTTAGAAAACTTGACCACCAGATATCATTTTCAAAAAAAATATTTGCAAAATAAATTATGGATAATATTAACCATGGCATACCTGATTCTGCAGAGCAAGGAGTGACCAGTTTATGAAAAAAGGGTATTAAGAAAGTGCAATGCCATTTGGAATTGCTGACAGATAAACAGTAGGAATGAAATGGTGTGGTTCCACAGACTGGTATGATGAAAGTACTGTACTGTACACAGTATACTGAAAGCTCAGATGTTCAACATGCCAATGAAGTGGCAGGAGATACAAATACTTGGAAGAAACCACATGAATAATGTGCTCTGAAAGATTTTGGTATGATGAGTTTACAAATATAAAGAAGTACAGTACTTAAAATGAGTTAGGGTCTTGATGGTTAACATATTCATACACAGAACAATTCTTAATCCAGACAATTTTAAAGCCCGGATGATGTCACTGGGTGCTGTCAGTTCTCCCATTTTTTTCTGTTTTCCTGTTTCCATTTGTGCCATCAGTTCTTAGTTTGAAATAGGGTCAGGATGGGTATATAGCAAAGATTAAAGTGACATAATAGGATATATATTTTGGGCAGTGTCCTATTGTGTGAATATAAGGCAAGCAAGTCACAGGTGCTGGAGAGGGAAGCCTTCACATGGTGGCACCAATATACAGTAAATGGGTCACTCCACTGCCTGGTTATATAGTAAAAATGAACCTTAATTCCTTCATATCCCCCAAATGAGAATGCTGGATTGCAAAAAGGCAACTTCAGCCTGCATTTCACGAAGTTCATGTTCCCGGCCACAACGATAAACAAAAGTGAGTATGCTGGAAGACTTAGAGTGAAAAACATTAATCCGACAGTACCTGATGTGGCAGGGTGTACAGAGGAGTGATACTGGTCGCCAGTGTTCATCATACTCCTCCACATCTGTGTCAAGCAGATACTGTACAAACTCTCGGAAAGTGGGCTCCCGACGCGAGTCCTCCCCTCTCCGGTACACACGAACAATCCTTTTCCCATAGATGGAGTAATAGTAACCACCTCTGGGGATATGTGAAGAAGGAATTATGGAGAGTGAGGAGAAGGAGTGAGTGATCATGGAGGGAAATAGTAACTGGTAGGAGTGAGAGGGAAACAACAGCATGGAAGAGGTTGGAATGAAGTGAAGTGGAGGGATAAAAATCAGTTGGTGGAGAAGTTGGGTAAAGGGAGATGTGTTCATATGAGGAAGAGTAAGGAGGGGGAGTAAGATAATTCACACAAAGGTCTGGGAGATGAGTACAAAAAAAGAATAAGACACCTGTAAAGATATGGTGAAAGAAAGGATGGAAAGGTGAATGACTGGCAGTATTATGTGGAGGAGGGAGTAGGCATGAACATGTGTCAGGGGGCATAAATATGTTAGGATGTGATGGGAGGGAGAATGAACTGAAGAGAATTGACGTATTTACAGAGGTGGAGTAAAGTGCACAAAATTTGAAGAGAGTGGAAAAAAGAACAGAGTTGGAAAGAGAAGTCCTGTATTGGTAAAGTAATGAGGATGAGAAAGAACAGAGTTGGAAAGAGAAGTCCTGTATTGGTAAAGCAATGAGGATGAGAAAGACCTTAGTACAGATATACTAGTAAAATGGAGAAAACTGCCATAATTATGAGCAGTGAGGATGAGACATAGCTATGCATTTAGAGGGGAAAGTTGTGGAGAAATATTGGGTAATTGCAGAGCTTGAAAACGGAGAAAGGAAGGAGGAAAATTCATGACCATGAAAGAGAAGTGGAAACATCATAACTGCAGCTGACTTTAAGCATGAACAGAAAGCTTTCACACTGTGTAAAGCTGATAAATGTGTAAGCCCTGTAGGGATACTTTATACACATATTGTATCAGGATTCCTAATTAAATTCCTTTCCACTCTGCAATTCTTTATACTGTAATTAAAAATTTCCAGGGGATGTCACTGTCATAGCTGATGCAGTACCTGGCTTTCAAGTCCCGTTCATAGTCCTCCAGTTTGTCACGGTAGGCTGAAAGCACACGTTCAAATGGATGACGTACCACCTGTGGAATATATGTGTTGCTACAAATAAGGGTTAGCCTTGAAAAGCCTCTTTTCAGTAGTGTTACTGTCTAGTGTTTTATCCTTAGGATTTTACATTTAGAGATGAAAGTTATTTATTCTGTTAAAAAGTTATGTACTGCATAATTATACTGTACAGTAAACTCTTAATTATCTGGTGCAATTCAGTCAAGCCCTATGCCAGTTAAAGTACAAGGCCGGATACTGAATTGTTCCCTCCCGCATTGGCTCAATATTTGGTGTCGAGTCAGATATTGCATTGCTGTCCATATTGAACCTCTACCCTAAAAATTTTCCCATGAGTAAAAGATGGTATTAGGGCCAAAAAGACGGGTGTCCGCATTTGCAGTCACGCCCCCCCCCCC